>JACXGK010004875.1:0-35855 GCA_016801125.1 Novumbra hubbsi
CACTTGTCACCAATGTCACCTGGTCCCAGTTTTTGAGAGAGGTCATACGCCAAGTCACATCAAACTTAGGGTGCATACTGATAATGTGTGAAATATAATCTGAGACTGGGTCTCAGACCTAAACATGACCCGCTTCTCGACACTTCCCCAGACCCATAGGAAGCTTGGTGCCAGTCCATACGACGCCTCCAGTCACAGGCGCTCCTTCAGCTGATGCCCCGGTGTTAGGAGGGAGGTGATGCAGAGGAGAGGTCTGACGTCATCACAAGACTACCCTCCCACTGGCACGTCCTCCCCTGGGAGCCGTGACAACGTGACTGACGTGCCGGTCAGGGAGCGTCTCTGCCCCTCTCTCTCCCTCCCACTCTCTCTGCTGCTGGGAGGAGGGGGGCGGGATCCTCGCTCCCTCCCACAGCCCCCCTCCCCTTGATCTATTCATATCCTGTGCTCTTCACGACTCCTCTGCTGGGCTGAAGGAGAAGCCCCGAGGACCCGCCTCCCCTAGCCATTCCCTCCCTCGGCAGCCCCAGCTCGGCCAATCGGAGCGCACGTTGGGGGCAGGGCATAGCATACCACCATTCCGGTGCAGAGCTGCATCCATCGACAGCCGGGAGAAGCTGAGAGAGCAAGCAACACAACGCTGAGCAGACACTCCCTCTGTGTGTGTGTGTGTGTGTGCCCGTGCGTCCACAGCCAAGGCACCAACGTTTTCTCCTTTTCAGCACTCCTCCACGACCCCTTTTACCTCACGACCCCAGCCAGGAGGGACACAGGAAGCCGAAGCCTGCTTTGCCTCGTCATTGGGAGAAAGGGATCAGTGAAGGACAAAAGGGCTCGGAAATATCAGCTGTTCAATCCTTTTCCTTTCCCCTTTCCCGACGCCCGTCCGACAGCCCCCGCTCACGTGCCGGCAGGATGATTGCGGCGCAGCTTCTGGCGTATTACTTTACCGAGCTGAAGGATGACCAGGTCAAGAAGGTGAGTGACAGAACGCTTTCGTGCACTTGTCCTTGTGGCGTGTCGAGGCCACTGACAAGCCACGGACACCGGTTGACGTTTCACGCTCCCAGCATATCAGCAGAAAAGCCGGCGGTGTGTGGGATGAGGCTGGGAGAGGGAGGATGGGGTCTTGATAGCAGAGCCCCCCGGTGAACATGTCATTTAAGTGACAGAATGGCCTTGAGTTGGAACGTGAGGGTGCAGTTTTCAACGGGTGTCCTTGAGGATGAGGATGTGCTAGCTAGGTAGGCTAGCTAGTGGTGGTCGTGATGCAGACAGGCCCCCACCCCCTTATCGCCAGGAAATGTTTCCGGGGCGTCTGTTGCCAGGGTGTCTGAGGTAGACAGGTGTCTGTGAGCTGGGGGCTGCTGGGAAGGAAGTCGTGAGGTCTGTCTCTGCCTTTCTTCCTACCTCTCTTTCCCTGTAGCTCGCTCTGTACCTGACTCTGTTTCTCTGACTCCATCGCCATGGAGACAGTTAAAGTGACAACCCCCACCTTGCTTGGCCGCCCCCTTCCCCCGACACTTGGCCTGTAACCCAGCCAACTCTCGCGTGATTCCCGTTGATCAACGGAAACAGGCTTTTCACAGGTAGACCCTCATAACCCTCTTGCAATGGCCAAAACCGGAAAAACACGCTCTTCAGAGTTACAGCATCTTTGACCCATTTCACTTTCCCCCGAAAACAGGATTTTTTTCGAACTGCCCTTAGGCATTAGTTTGACGCCTGGTACATTAGGTTACCCTCAGACCAGACATGAAACAACACGCAGAACGTGATCGGAAAAGCCTCAAGGCATTTCGTGTAGTTCTCCCAGGGCACGGATTCTAAATTAAGCCCGAACTCGTTCCGACCTGAGCTGTGCGAAGCCCTGACGACCCCGAGGGGACCCAGAACTCGGGCTCCCGGGGGAGGGACAAGAGTGCGGGATAGGGATTGTGATGTCATAAGTGACGTGTAGTAATACGCGGATCAGCTGACCAACGTCTGATTCACCACGGCAGCGGGAAGGTGACGTCCCCAGGGTATAAGCCCCATTAACCATTACAGCCCAGCTTACACACTGGAACGCATGACGGCTGATTCATCAAAATAAATGTATTAGATAATGCATTTTTAAAAGAATGGCGTGAAATGACGCAAAAACATGTGAACTGTTACCACAGTAGAAGGTTTTGCTGTAACACAATTTACAAGATTGCAGAATTAACCTAATTTTAACAGATGGTTCCTAGTGAGGCGTGCGTCACACAATGAATGATATAATCAGATACTACAACAGTTCGTAATGGTCCTGCAGCATACCATTGCTCAAACGCTAAAACCACAGACATAACAGTCTCTGTGTGAAGTCTGCTCAATTATATTTATATCAGGCCAAGTATATTAACGCTTCTGGCACTTGTGTTACAATAATGCAGAGTAATAATGTTTAGCTCAGCTGTTCTCTTGGAGTCCCACAGAGAGTGCTGAATATCTCTTATGAATGCCCCTCCAAGAGATGACATCAAAACATGTGAATATTGCCCATTTAACATTTGGATTGACACACGGCTCCATTCGTGCAACATGGAATAATTTAAAACGTAACAAGTCGGACCTCGATGTCCTGTGTATACCCCTCAGGCTGATAACCTACATCGGTTGAGTAAGCCAAATATTACACCGTTATTACTGGAGTGCTTTTTTTCACGGCAGAACACATTATCGGGACAGAAATGCCCGACGGCAGCTGCATAATTGGGATCCTTGGATTTCTCATGGCCACGCGCCTCAGGGAATCCTCCGACCTCTCACCGTCCTCGACAGAACCCTTTCACATCTGTTCTCATTTCTAGATTGACAAGTACCTGTATTCCATGCGGTTCTCCGACGAGACCCTGCACGACATCAAGTGCCGCTTCCGTCGGGAGCTGGAGAACGGCCTGGGCCGCGACACCAACGCCACGGCTACCGTGAAGATGCTGCCCACCTTTGTCAGGTCCATCCCTGATGGGTCAGGTAAGGTGCCGGGGCCATCCAGAGTGAACTGCATTCCAGTGGAAAAGTACTCCTTTGGGTCTGGGTTAGGGCTCCCATTCCCACAGGGATTAAATGCAGAAAATAGACACACTCCCTGTATTGTAAGGCACTTCTGATCTAAAATCTTTACAGTTTACGGTTTATGCTGTTATTAAACACTTCAAAGTATGCTACAATCCCAGCCTGATCCATTCTGCAAAATCGTGCTGAGGTTTTTAAAATAACCAGTGCCATTATGGGACATTAGGCTTTTGGTGCTTACGATGTGGCCACCGTATTGGAACTTGGCAGGTAATATGGCCGCCAAGCTCCATTGTTGTGGATCCAGAAGTTAAACAGTGCTCTCAGTGGCCAGCCCAAAGTGCATTAATCCTAGATGCGTCTGTCCAAAGTAGCAGGTGAACACAAAATAGATCAGAAAGGCGTAGCATGGAGCATGGAGAGCCTTTGCTCATTGGGAAGATGTAGCATGGAGAGCCTTGGCACATTGGGAGACATAGCATGGAGAGCCTTGGCACATTGGGAAGACGTAGCATGGAGAGCCTTGGCACATTGGTAAAACGTAGCATGGAGAGCCTTGGCACATTGGGGAGACGTAGCATGGAGAGCCTTGGCACATTGGGAGACGTAGCATGGAGAGCCTTGGCACATTGGGAGACGTAGCATGGAGAGCCTTGGCACATTGGGAGACGTAGCATGGAGAGCCTTGGCACATTGGGAAGACGTAGCATGGAGAGCCTTGGCACATTGGGGAGACGTAGCATGGAGAGCCTTGGCACATTGGGGAGACGTAGCATGGAGAGCCTTGGCACATTGGGGAGACGTCAGGCAAGGATGCCTACATCTACAGTCGGCCATTCACTTACACTCTGTTCTGTAGTTTTGGGCAAACGCTCTTCAAACGACACAATGACAAAACACGCGTCACTTGCAGACGGTCAGTATAGCCGGCCATTAACAGTGCATGATATCTGGTGTATCACAGCAGGCTCCACCATTGACGCCGATCCATCCTCCAGATGTACAAACACTGAGCTCATGCTAGACTGATGCAAGGGTCTGCTGTTGGGATAAAAGGGTGAAAATTGGTGTTCACATATCTTTAGTGTATATAGTATATAAATCTCATGCATCTGTTATGGTTATGGCCTAGACCTGAAGTTTGACATCACTGTTTCTTCACTGCTGCTTATTGCTGCTTATTAGGCTGCAGACTCAGGCTTCACAAATAACCAGCTAGAGAGTCAAGTTACACTCGCATACGTTGTGTTAAATGGCAACAAACAATACTCCCAGCATAACGTGAATACTTTAGGAGATTGGGAAGGGAAATTTGATGTTAAAAATATAATTGGCCATTGTCAAGAGGCTCTTTCTCCAAATAGTACAGGGTAGCCATTCTATGTTGGTATATTGTAATGGCCAAAGCCCCAACGAGGTTTGCTGGTTGAGGTGTCGTATGATGAAGGCATCTTGCTGTGAACATTTCCCTGTAATCACTCTCTTTATAAATAGCCACAGATTTTCAGTCACTGGACAAGAGGGGTCCAGGAAGGAGGATTAAGTCAAAGGTTAAAGTTGAGTATGTGAGTGTAAAGTATTGTCAACAACTATACAGAATAGGCCGTTAATGCCAAGATATAACGCATTCAATATATTTGCTGTGATAGTATGCATTACGCAGTAAACACAAGGAATGTCAGGGGTGGAGACCTCTGCCTCATCCATTCTGTAAAGACGTGGTCCCTAAACTGTGGGACAGCAGCCTTGGTGACCAAAGAAACAGACTTGCTAGCTTCGCCCACCAAACCATCCTCGACTTGCCATTAGGAAAAATAAACAGTTTTCTTCTTTTTTCTAGCTGTTTTGTAATGGTTTAATTATTTTTGCACTGATATACTGTGCTTTACAAAAGAATTATGCTCTAAAGTCAATCAGAATTTATTACTCAACGTTACCATGATATAATTAAGCCACAAGGCACAAGTGGGTGTGGTATATACAACAGCTAAGAGCCGTTCTTAGACATGACACATCGCAGTGATGCCATGAGATGACTTGTTGCTATTATGAACTGGTTACCAGACAAATGAACAATACAGAACTGTAGAACTTAGAACATAGGCATTGTAAAAATATCTGAAAGAGGTCTTTGCATTGTCCAAACTCTCTGGATACGTCCTCTTCCTCATATATCAGGTATATAACATGCTACTTTAGGCAGGCGTATATGTGCCATCTGGGCCAGTGACAGAGAGTTCATGGAATGGATCGTGATAATGCTCAGTGGTCAGCACCAGACACATGTTGCGTAACTAGATCCGCTCTGTGTCTGGAGCTGAATTAATAATATAAGGTCATCACAAACATTTCGGTGGATTGTGTATCAATTTCACTATATAAATCCTGACAGGGTAGCCATCGAAAGGTCATTTCTGCTTGGTAAACTCTAGAAAATAGGTTGTATATTTCTGTCTCTGAATTTCTTCACAATTGCACAGAAAAAGGAGATTTCATAGCTTTGGACCTGGGTGGTTCCAACTTCCGCATACTGCGTGTGAAGGTGTCACATGACAAGAAGCAGCCGGTTCAGATGGAGAGCCAGGTCTACGAGACCCCTGAGGACATAATTCACGGAAGCGGAACGCAGGTGACAATAACCCATGGACACCCCACCCCCTAGAGATCTCCGCCGAGCTTGATTGCCTTAGTCCAGGACTAGGTTTGATCTGTCCACAAAATCGGCCTTTGAACACTTAATGTAGGCATTGTCCTTGCCAGTCTATGTCTAAAACCATTATAGCCTGCAAAAAGTATGTACTAGAGCCGGTAAGGTTAGCAAACAGATTGGCCGTATGGTAAAGCCTTCTTGCCATAACATAATGGTGTTCGCTCGATATTCTGGTATTGATCCGTTTGGCTCACCAATCGTAAATGTTGGGAGTGACATCATGACAGTGTTGACCTCTGCTGAACCCCGTTGCCCGTTTAAGTTAACGAGCGGCAGCTGGCGACAGAAACGTGACACCCACAACAACTCTGTCACAACATAGATCAATGTATATCGACTGTGATATAGGCTGACCCAGAGTGGCTATAGAGGACATTCTAACCCTAACCCTTCAGAGGTCTGGCCTTGCCTATCCAGACAAACATTCTTTAGGCCCAGGACATAGTGTTGCCAAGAGCAAAGACTTTGGTTAGCATGGCCATCATTGTCACGATTAACCAATTAGCCTGTTGAATTTTTAATTGGGGGGGGGTTTAATGAGCAAATGGGATGGGGTTGCTGCACTTGTAATTATGTGTCTTGCATAATGGTTTGCTTATGTCCCAGAGCACCATGTAAGAGTTCTTTTTATGTCTGCAGCTCTTTGACCATGTCGCAGATTGCCTTGGTGACTTTATGGAGAAGCAGAAAATCAAGGACAAAAAACTACCCGTAGGATTCACTTTCTCCTTTCCATGTGCTCAAACCAAACTGGACGAGGTAAGGTTTTCCAATAATTTCATATTGTATTTCATGCTGTATTTGTTCAGCGACTTTTGTAGTATCATTACACCTTCAAATGCATAAGACAGACGTAAATGGGAACATGGCAAGTTGTATATATTATTTTCAAAATATTATTTTCCCCATAGCTAACATTAGCTGGCCATTATTACACAAAGTTCTGGCTTTTACAGGCTGTCTTATTGACTTGGACAAAAAAGTTCAAAGTGAGCGGTGTCGAAGGCATGGACGTTGTGAAGCTTCTGAACAAGGCCATCAAGAAAAGAGGGGTGAGCTTTCTATTCCCTTAACGCTTAACTCCTGAACCCGTTGTCCGCTAGAAGAGAGTAAAAGACATATGCCTGTATTTGTCAGGACTATGAGGCTGATATCATGGCGGTTGTCAACGACACCACTGGAACCATGATGACCTGTGGGTTTGACGACCAGCGCTGTGAAGTTGGAATCATCATAGGTGAAGGAGTTTGTTTGCCCACCGCCTCCAAAGGGTCATTTGATACACGCTGAAATGTCTACAATCGCATCTTAAGATTCCCGTGCCGCGCTGCTATACTGCAGTCAGCCGTACCGCGGTGGCAACGCTCCCTTACGGGGTATTTACCGGACCGGGTCTGTTTTCAGGTACCGGTACCAACGCCTGTTACATGGAGGAGCTGCGGCACATGGACCTGGTGGAGGGAGACGAGGGCCGGATGTGTATCAACACCGAGTGGGGGGCGTTCGGGGACGACGGCTCCCTGGAGGACCTCCGTACCGAGTTTGACCGGGAGATCGACAGGGGCTCTGTCAACCCCGGGAGGCAGCTGTGAGTCCTGACTGTGTCGGCCGCGCTTGTTTCCATTGGGATCATCGGCAACGTAAACGGCATTAAACCCAGAGCATCACATAAACAAGCCATTTGACGGCGCCAGATGCATTTTAATGAGGAACGGCTTGTGACCTGAAAATGCAATGAATCGTGGCCTAGAGTGGTGTAGCTGTCAAGCTGCCCCTCCACTTGTGTTGAACCTCTATATAATCTCTATGAGTCTCTATTCAAGCACTATCTGAAAATTATAGAAGTGAAAGTATAAAAGTATATTATTTCTAAAAAGGCAACAAACCACAATGGGTGGTAAACAGGTAATGCTCGATTTGTAATCCTAGGACCGAGGATAAACTGAAAACGCTGCAGTCCTTGTTTAAGTGTGAATATACTTAAGGCGTAGACAAAGTCCTGCGTGCCTTCTACATCTCCGAGGAGAGGAACTTCCGCTTAACAATACATCCTCAGAGAATGGTGGGCATTTGTTTACAGAGAAAGTGTGTGTTTTCTTGCGAAGGTTTGAGAAGATGGTCAGCGGGATGTACATGGGGGAGTTGGTGCGCCTCATTCTGGTGAAGATGGCCAAGGAGGGCCTCCTTTTCGAGGGCCGCATAACCCCCGAGCTACTGACAAAAGGGAAGATCGAGACAAAACACGTTTCAGCAATTGAGAAGTAAGACGGTAGCCACGAAGAACTCATACCAAGGACAATATGCACAGCTCCATTGTTTTCTTTGACTCCATGTGACGTAGTTTCAATAACTCATTCGAGTGAACTATTAGTGCTCAGTAACTACACAAACGCGACCCATTGACCTCTGCTCTCCCCGCGACAGGAGCAAGGAAGGCCTGACTAAATGCAAGGACATCTTAACAAGGCTCGGGGTGGAGCCCTCCCACGAGGACTGCGTTTCCGTGCAGCACGTGTGTACCATTGTGTCCTTCCGCTCGGCGAACCTCATCGCAGCTACGCTGGGAGGCATCCTGACTCGCCTGAAGGACAACAAGGGCGTCCCCCGCCTGCGCACTACTGTGGGCATCGACGGGTCCATGTACAAGATGCACCCTCAGTGAGTACCGGGGGAGGGGGGAATCGTACTGCATACGCTCAAGGGCGTCGCACCCGTGGGGGACTTTTCCCGATGAAAGGGTTCAACACCCACACTTCGTTTTTATTGTAAAAAAAACAAACCACATCCGTCCCCCGCACTTTTGAAAATCTTGATACGCCCCTTACATACGCTCCCCCGCTGTGGCCTAAAGTGGGCCTGCTGTCGAAGCCGCTCCGTCTTTTTCGCTCCGCTGTTTTCTCCTGAGCGCCACTAAAGGGAATGTAAACGCGGTGTGCTCGCACGCAGATACGCCCGGCGTCTCCACAAGACGGTGCGTCGTTTGGTGCCCGATTCCGACGTCCGCTTCCTGCTGTCCGAGAGCGGGAGCGCCAAGGGCGCGGCCATGGTGACGGCCGTGGCGTACCGGCTGGCCGACCAGGCGCGCCAGATCACCCAGACCCTGGCCGAGTTCCGCCTGAGCCAAGCCCAGCTGCTCCAGGTGAAGAAGAGGATGAGGACGGAGATGGAGAACGGCCTGGGGAAGGCCACCCACGACTCGGCCACCGTCAAGATGCTGCCCTCCTACGTGCGAAGCACACCTGACGGAACAGGTGACCGATGGGGGGAGAGAAGGGGGGGCTAGAGGGGACCGGGCAAGGATTCATGCCTCTCAATCAACACAATTCAGTGCGAATCGCCCCGGCTGTATCGCAATTGATCTAAGAGTCAATATGCACTTTCATAAAGACTTTCCTTATTCCAATCATGGGGGATGTTGTTTTGATAATTGATGTTTCTAAAAAAAGAAAAAAGAAACTTGAACTCTTTTTATATACTTAGGGCAATGTTAGCAACACCTTTACTGAAATGTCACCCAATCAGCTTTATTACCAAGTAGGTTTACACTTACAAGTCATTTGCTTTGGTGCTATGGTGCGTGACTGAAAACACAGTAAGTGGTATAAGGTAAAAAATGTAAATATAAATGTGCAAACATTTACTGAATAAGTAGCAAAGCACAATGTGCAAGACGGAAGTTAGAGAAGTGCATTAATGTAATGCATGAAGTAATAGCTCTGCCTGATCTGGAAAACAAACCGATTAAGGACACAGATTACACAGATTTTACAGCATGGTTTGAATGGGACTGTTATATTCATTAACTAATAAGACCTCTTGTTACAGAAAATGGGGATTTCCTTGCTCTGGATCTAGGAGGGACAAACTTCCGGGTGCTATTGGTTAAGATCCGTAGTGGGAAAAGGCGGACAGTGGAGATGCACAACAAAATCTACGCCATTCCTATTGAGGTCATGCAAGGGACGGGCGAGGAGGTATGGTATCTGGAGTATATAATGAACAGAATAGGGAGGGGTTATGGTATCTGGAGTATATAATGAACAGAATAGGGAGGGGTTATGGTATCTGGAGTATATAATGAACAGAATAGGGAGGAGTTATGGTATCTAGAGTGTATAATGAACAGAATAGGGAGGAGTTATGGTATCTAGAGTATATAATGAACAGAATAGGAAGGAGTTATGGTATTTAGAGTACATAATGACCAGAATATCGAGGAGTTATGGTATCTAGAGCTTATAATGAACAGAATAGGGAGGAGGTATGGTATCTGGAGTATATAAAGAACAGAATATGGAGGAGTTATGGTATCTGGAGTATATAAACAACAGAATATGGAGGAGGTATGGTATCTGGAGTATATAATGAACGAGAAATAACTACATGTTGTTATAAGACTGAAATAACATTGATACCTCCTAATAAAGAGGAGGTATGGCACCTGCTGTATAAAATTACTGAAATAACTAAATGTAGTTATAAGACTGAAATAACATTGATTTCATTAGAATTGTGTTATTTTAGTCCAAATCGACATTTCAGTCATCGCATGTCTTCTAATCAATACGTTGAGTCTAATGTATTTTCCTCCACGCCTAAATGAACAGCCGGCCCAACATCAGCCAATGAATCCTTACAATGCAATAACAAATGTGATAAAAAGTATACCGTTTGCCTGAAATTAGAGCTGTGTCCCTCCACTGTTCCTCCCAGCTCTTTGACCACATTGTGCACTGCATCTCTGACTTCCTGGATTACATGGGCATGAAGACCGCCCGTCTGCCCCTCGGCTTCACCTTCTCCTTCCCCTGCCACCAGAAGAGCCTGGACGCGGTAGGTGCCATGGTTCACCTAGCACCTATCCCCGACCACACCCCAAATAACTCCCATCCCACACCACTGCCCGTTAAAACATAATCACTTCCCGGGACAGTCGTGTCTGTTGGAACCGTAAAATATGTGGAGGCAACGGATGTCGAGGTAATCTGTAACGAGCGGAACATTACGCCTGTTGGGTTTGACAGGGTATCCTCGTGAACTGGACCAAAGGCTTCAAATGCACCGACTGTGAGGGCGAAGATGTGGTGGAGCTTCTACGTGAGGGCATCAAGAGGAAAGAGGTGAGGGTTTGCCGAGACATGCTCCATCACGCCGCTGTGATATTATTACACCTTCCACACCATGGGACCCGAAATTAACTGCTGTGGGACTGCAATTTCACATATGCCTCATAACCGAAAGGCCACTACACCGGATCAGTCAGTATCGTAACATAACAGACCCATTTACCGTTAATCTAATTGTGGGAAATATATAAAAAATCTAAAGGTTTACTGTACATTGTGAAATTCGTTGAGAACAAAATGACGTAAAAACCATCAATAGAAACCAAAATCACCAACCTATTGAGGGCTGGAAGATGAAAGTAAACATATGAAATCACAGGCTGAATCAACTTGCGGGAATTTCCTCACGGCAACTCGTAGTGTGTCTGGCCCCCACATGTTTGTATGGACTCTCTTGGGTAGCAGGTGGTGGTCTGTGCGACCCATCAAGGATATGCCTCCCCAGACCATCACTGACCCACCGCCAAGCCGGTCATGCTGGATGATGATGCAGGCAGCATAACATTCACCCTGGCGTCTCCAGACTCTATCTCGTCTGTCACACGCCCAGGTTGAACAGCAAAACATTTGAATTGTTTTGAATTATTTGAATTTAGTCGTAAAGCAACGCTGCATACAACTTCAATGGTTTTGTTGACGTGTAGAAATCAATAACAAATGATTGCAAAATCGTACAAGCAAAGAAATGTTATAATTACCTTTTGACCTTTTTGGAAATATTGGTTTGTAATGACATGTTTTTGTGACGAGATATTTAGAAAGACAATTATTAATTATTGCACAACGTTTTAAATTATAGCAAAACATTTGTAGGATCAAAGTGATGTGATTATGATTACTCTTCGTCATGTGTGTGTGTGTGTTTGTGTTTGTCTGCGTGTGTGCAAGTTCTTGCATATGTGTTTCTGGGCTGGTCTCCTGACAGAGAATCTGCATAGTCACGAGTGTGTTGAGGGTCAGTGGGTTGCATTGTTCTCTGTACAATTTGAAAAGTGTCTGTCCTCTGTCAGTTGAAATTGCCAACATTTCCAAGGGAAAGTAGAGGTTTATTCATTCTCTGAATAACAACAATTTGCGCACAACCTCGAAAGCATACTGAAAATACTATGAAAAACGGTCTCAGCCACTGATCGGTCTAAGCCACTGCTTGGCTCAGCATGGCTCGTAATCTGCCTTCCTGTTCTTGGACTGACTCTTCCCCTGCATCACTGTCTTACACACTCTGGCTTGAGAGTGGGACTCCGCTATACTTCAGAAAAAAATGCACTGCCCCCAAGAAACATTTTAAAGATATAAATCCAAACATTTGTAGGGACTTTTGACAGGTAATCGAGGTTGTATTTTACTGAATGTGTGTGCATGTCAAGTATTAGGTTCCTATTATAAGCATTTGTGGTATTTGCCCTTTCCCCTAATGACTCCTAGCTGTCATTTGCTTTTGGGTGTAACGGTGTGTGTAGGAGTTTGACCTGGATGTGGTGGCTGTGGTAAACGACACCGTCGGTACGATGATGACCTGCGCATACGAGGAGCCCACCTGTGAGGTGGGACTTATTGCAGGTAATAGACCTGTCGACAGTCATTAACCGTGATGCACGCTTGTCTTGAAGAAGTGTGTGTGTGCATGATGAACAACCTATTCAGAAGAAACGTCCGCTGAGGACTGGCAATGACACCTGCATTCCCCAAGGGACGGGGAGCAACGCGTGTTACATGGAGGAGATGAGAAACATTGAGACGGTGGACGGTAACGAGGGTCGCATGTGTGTCAACATGGAGTGGGGAGCCTTCGGGGACAACGGGTGCCTGGACGATATCAGGACGCAGTACGACCGCGCGGTGGATGAGAACTCACTGAATGAGGGCAAACAGAGGTGAGGGTTCAACTGCCAAGTGTTTCTCTGGACACAGGACACCTTGTCAGTTATGGTTGTAAGAGGGTCGTTTTTATTGGTGGCTGTTCGGATAAACGTCATGAGCGTGCATGAGTAGCTCAGGGTTTCTTGACAATTGGGACAATATCCACCCCCTCCCCCCATAAGCTACCACAACATGTTAAGGGACTGCTTCATCACTGCTTTATTTTATCTTTAGAAAAGCCACTAAATGAACTAATGTCCACACAATGAAAAGGCATTACATGTTGTCCAATAGGTGTTTACAGGCTTTCATGGTCCTAATGTGTGACAGACATCTCCACAACATTTCTGTCTGGTTTTACAGCATGTAATTAAGATGTGTGTTTAAACAGTCCTTTATGTTTACCTCTATGTCCCAGATATGAGAAGATGTGCAGTGGCATGTACCTGGGGGAGATTGTGAGGAACATCCTGATCGACCTGACCAAGCGCGGCTTCTTGTTCCGTGGACAGATCTCAGAGACACTGAAGACCAGAGGCATCTTCGAGACCAAGTTCCTGTCCCAGATAGAGAGGTAGGAACTTGTCATTAATCCCCCTGAAATTCTTGGCGTACTTAAACGTTACCCTATGAACTAAGGATTTGTACCAATGGACGTACAAAAACAACCTGTTATACTGGGACCTGGGACATTATGCTGTTAGGAACCACTGACAATAATTACAAATTGTGGGCAACGATTACATTTATTACGTTACAAACAAATAAGAGCGTTGATGCAAACTCTCAGTGGGAATGGGTGTCACGGATGAGTCACCATGCCAACATCTAATGATGCCAGCTCTTCTCCACTGACCTCTGTGGCCTCCCCTCCCACAGCGATCGCCTGGCCTTGTTGCAGGTGAGGGCCATCCTCCAACAGCTGGGGCTGGACAGCACATGTGACGACAGTATCATCGTCAAAGAGGTGTGCGGCACTGTGTCCCGCCGCGCGGCTCAGATCTGCGGAGCCGGAATGGCTGCCGTGGTGGACAAAATCCGTGAGAACAGAGGGCTGGAGCATCTGGACATCACCGTTGGGGTGGACGGAACCCTGTACAAGCTACACCCCCAGTGAGTAACAGAGGGGGAGGGAGAGGGTGAAAGAAAGAACACAGCCAGCATTAGGTGATAGCATGTGGCAATGTCGAGTTATGAAATGTGGACAGCTTTCCTTGCTATATACTTGATCTACTTGGAGCAAAACTATAATGAAAAGGCCTCATCAACTATCAACTCCAGACTACGTATTTGTAGACAATAATCCTTTGTCTCTATGCGGCCCTTATTCAACTGACGTCCCCGGCGCTTGACTCAGACTCTGACCATGTGTCTGTCTCCCTGTCTGTCCAGCTTCTCCCGGATCTTCCACCAGACAGTGAAGGAGCTCGCCCCGAAGTGCAACGTCAACTTTCTGCTGTCGGAGGACGGGAGTGGCAAGGGCGCCGCTCTCATCACGGCCGTGGGCTGTCGCCAGAGAGAGCAGGAGGCGCAGCAGGCGGCGCAGCAGGCCTAATGAGTTGTCCCTCCTGGTGCCCCCCCGACAACGCCCCGCTGCTTCACCTCCTCCAACAACCCGCCACACAGCCCATCCATCCGTCTCCCCACAAACCTGACCTCTCCAGCCGTGACTCCCCCCCCCCTCCCAAACACCTGGCCCTTTTCACAGCACATGTCTGCATGCACAGCAAATAACAAAAGTATATAATATTAATTTTACCATAATTTATACTGAACCAGAAGGGTTTATAGTGTTTGTAAATTTTTCCTCGATAGCTTGTATAATCACGTACAATGTTTGTGTACTGCAAATATAATTTTTGTATGGACAGAGATATATTATTCGTATTTATATTGGGCCACTATGAATCAAGTAGGATTTTTATAGCAGTTACAAGAGTAGTAGTATCTTTCTGGCTCTGTCAGTTGAGCCAGTGCATCATCTACTGAATGCTATAACTAATTTACAACAGATACACTTTTTAGACAGGCCTAGACATAGGGTATCTTTTGCAAAAAGGGCTTGCTGCTTTTAGCCTCAAATTCAAGTGTCACGGCTGTAAAACACTGTCATTGTACCCACCTACTGTTCTCCCAACATATACGAAACCACAACTATTTTTGTGTTTGTCTGTCAGAGTAACTCACACAATATTTATTTCCACCTTCACCTAATCATTTTCCTTGAGGAGCTCAGAGAGCTGAATGACCCCCTCATTTTAAGTGTAATACCTTGTTGATTAATGTGAATTACTGCAATATTTTTGGTGTTGTATTAAATCCCCCTACTACCTACGCATTGCGTGCACAAATAAATGTTTGTCGGGCCTCTAGAAGAGTGGCTAATGTGAGCGCTTCTGTGTTTACCTGTGGCTGAATGTTTCCGTGAGTCCTCCTGTAACATGACCTGTAGCTTTACATGTTCACAGCTGTTTGGAGACTGCATGCCTTATGCTGAGACAAATGGAGGGTACTGGATCCTTTTCTTTTATACAACAAAATAGATGTGTTTCAACCAGTGAAATGTGAAATTCATTAAATTATTTTTTGTTGTGCATTAAATACTGTCCCTTTCTTAGAATGTAACAAAATGTGTGTAGCAAATGCTATAAGCTTTACGCTTAAAGACACGGCAAAATTAATTTCCAATCATTGACCCTATAGAAATAAAAATGTATAATTTCACCATATGCTTCCTCACAGAAATGCCTGGAAAAGTATACAATTCTGGTGTTCTTGGACTGGTATAAACACTTAGACTACAATTCCTTCTTGGACTGGTGTATACACCTTAACTACTATTTATTCTTGGACTGGTGTATAAACCTTGACTCCAAATTGATTACCAATTTTGTTTGTTATTGGTATTGTTCATTGGTGTTTTAATTGGAATTTAGTGGCAGATTTGTTTTTTGTATGCTGAAAGGGTGTAATTATCTAGTAAGAGGTGGAAGTATGCCAATAACTTAGGGGAGTATGGGGTAAATTAAAACAAAATGGTATTGATGCTAAAAGGCTTGGAAAAGTGTAGTATGGGGTAATTTGATACAGGGGGTTTTCTAGGTATAAACACCTAGACTACAATTCCTTCTTGGACTGGTGTATACACCTTAACTACTATTTGTTATTGGACTGGTGTATAAACCTTGACTCCAAATTGATTACCAATTTTGTTTTTATTATTGGTATTGTTCATTGGTGTTTTAATTGGAATTTAGTGGCAGATTTTTTTTTTGTATGCTGAAAGGGTGTAATTATCTAGTAAAAGAGGTGGAAGTACGCCAGTCACTTAGGTGAGTATGGGGTAAGTTAAAACAAAAGGGTATTACTGCTAAAAGGCTTGGAAAAGTGTAGTATGGGGTAATTTGATACAGGGATTATTTGAGAAACACCTATTATTGGGACAGGCCTTGGTTGAACAAGGCTGCTTGGCCAGTTGCATTGCAGCGATTCACTGTGGTAGGTCGGTTGTCTGCAATCATGGTTGTTATCCAGAGAATGTGTCTACCTCCAGCGTGTGTGCTGGTGTATACTTCCCTGTCGGTAGAATTAACATTGTGATAAGAAGTAGAATGGCCTGGCTTATGCAATTTCCACAGCGCTTCTTAGACAGGAATAAACTCACAATCCATTCTGGATTATATATTCATTACATGATTAAATGTTTTAATCGTACAAAGTGGCAAATTATTGATCTTAGGTTAAGAATTACTTTGTTTAATCAACTACATTCTTGTTATCAATAGTGGCAGATCCCTATCTTATTTCAACCTTAGATTAAGTCAAATTTTTCAAACGTTTAGTTTTTTTTAAGGGCCAAAACAAAATGTTGGGGTATACTGCGGAGAATTTACGGACATAATGATGTTTCGGGGACAAAGGTTTTTTTTAAGTAAAATATATTAAAAAAATCAGTCAAAAAAAAAATCTAAACAATTTCAGGGCAAAGATTTACTTTAGTATGTAACAAATTGTTGTATCGCGATATATTTTTTAAAAAGTACTTTTGCAACTGTTGAAAAAAATAAATAACCGAGCATACATTTTCATACTGCTCCTCTTCCCTAAAGGAATCAAAACAAAAAAAGTAAATTGTAAAGGCTAACATATAATTGGGGTTGGTTTTGATGGGGTGCCTGGATAAAAAAAGGTTGAATACCCTTGATTTTTCGATTGTCCTGGCTCAATCACTAGATTATAATTGCGAAAAAGGGAAAATATACAAATAGTAGAAGTCAAGGGAGGGGACTTTATATTTCTTGTATGTGTGTGAAACATTTATTCTACATAATGTTTGCTTCTGAGTACTGCCAGTGGGAAATCTATAACCGCTAACCGGGACAAAGCGCAAACCAAGCACCTCATGAAGCATGCCCATTTCACCATAGCCAAATCAACATCTGCTATGTATATGCAATTGATACAACTATAAATCTTGTCGACGAATAGCCACATTGAAATTGCATCCCTGCCCTACACAACTGGTCAATGATTGGAAAAGGTCACTTACATTGAATGGATATATTTGAGTGCAGGCACAAACTTAACACATATTTGGGAAAATTCAACCAGGTTTTCGAAACGTATTTACAGTAGAATACAATTCGAGTTATTTTCAGGGATACACAATATTCTGACAATTGAGTAGAAGTAGAAATTACAATTTCACTTGTTTATGCCGAAATGTAAAAACAATTGCTCAACTTACCCCAGTCGCCCCTAACCAATCCATAATGCCTACAGAAGTATCTGCAGCCACAGAATTTGGCGAACAAATATTGGAGAGATGCGTTAATTGTTATGTTTTCATTTACAGAAATGAATGACATTTAATGCCTGAAAACAAAACGCAAATTATTGCCGCAAATTTGAAATTATGTAGTTAGGTTAAATAGATGTCTATAAACGAAATTTAGGTCGAAGACCTCTGCACGTTAGTAAGCTAACGATAGCTTTTACCTTCTCGTTTTCAACCAGTGTTCAGCTAGCTAGAGTACCCGAATTAGCTAGACATGCTAATTGGACCGTGGTAGGTGTCAGATTTGGTATTATAATTCAATGTAATGTCAATCAATTTTTACAAACTTCATTATTGTAGTTGGTATACCTGTATGCTGTTGATTGTTGAGCACGAGACTACATTTTAAAGAAATGTCAGTAGAACAGTTCTTAGCTAGCTAGTTAGCCATTGGTAGCTAACTAGCTAGGATGGTGGCATTTACTGTGCAAATATCACATTTATTTTCCTGTTTGCAAGGTGGCATTAATATTTTCTCGTAAATATGGTTATTGTCATATGACTTACTTAATATATTGTCATTACGTAATTATAATAACATTATTCTAATGCACAGATACTGTACCGCTACATCCACCGTTGGTGAACCTCAACTATAGTAACTGGCTTTTGCTATCTTACTGCAGATAATTCTTTCGCCCCAGAAAAAATAATACATGCGCTGTTGTTGTTGCCTCGCGCACAAGTATTCCCGCTTTTATAATTACCTTTTATGGTCAAGTATGCATATCACCTGTGCTCATTTAGTACAGACTACATCCACCCACGCAACTGATATTAACATACATGTTGTACCTGTAGGATAGAAACAAAATATCGTTTGAATGATTTAACAAATTTTTTATTCATATTCTGACCATATTATTAAATCTTGGTTTCCAGCTCAGTTGCAGTTCAAGCTTGAGGTGAGAGACTGCAGGGTTTGGAGAGTCCCGAAAGACTGCAAAGGAAACCCAGCCAAACCAAGAAGGATCAACCCTCAGATAACCTCACTGCTAAATACACGGATGCCATTTCAGAACCTCTGAGCAGCTCCATGAGTGTGTGAAGCGCAGCAACCCGGCCCGATAGTGGCCCACCCTCCATACCCCCTTCCCTCCCTTCCTTCCCTCCCCTTCAAGCTGACGCAGAATCGACAGGCGCCCTCCCGGCACCACCTGCCCGTCCACCCTCCGGCGATGGCGTCGGGCACAGAGACCGTGCACTACATCCACCTGCACAACTCCAGCCAGTCGGTGCTGGAGGCTCTTCGCTCGCAGCGGCGTGAGGGCCTCTTCTGCGACGTGACGGTGCGCATCCACGACGCCTCGCTGCGCGCCCACGCCTGCGTGCTGGCCGCCGGCAGCCCCTTCTTCCAGGACAAGCTGCTGCTCGGCCACTCCGAGATCTCCGTGCCGCCGCTGGTGCCCGCCGAGACGGTGAAGCAGCTGGTGGACTTCATGTACAGCGGCTCGCTGGTGGTGCTCCAGTCGCAGGCCCTCTGCATCCTCACGGCGGCCAGCATCCTGCAGATCAAGACGGTCATCGACGAGTGCACCCAGATCATCTCCCAGAGGAAGGTGGCGGCCGCCGCCGCCGCCGCCGCGGGCGGGGGCGGGATGACGGGCGGAGTCCTGCCCAAGGTGGAGGAGCGGGGGGGCGGTAAAGGGAGGGAGAGCGGCGGAAGCTGCGCCGCTGGCGGCGGGGGCTACCAGAGTTTCTCTAGTTTTGCCCTGGGGGACTGCGGGGCCAGCAACATGGGCGGCGTCAGCGCCAACGTCAGCGTGAGTGGCCCCGGGGGCACCCTGGAACAGGCCAGCCCGGTGGGGCTGATGACCCTGGCCGACATGGGGTCCGGGTCCCAGTGTGAGGCCGACGGGCTGAGCTCGGGCTCTGGTGGTGTTCTCATGAAGAACTCCGGTTGCACGCAGGAGGTGAGGTACAAGCTGAGGGACCTGCTAGCGGCGACCGCGAACGGCGCCAACGCCGAGAACTCGGGGAACCTCTCGGCCAGCAGCAGCTCGGCTAGCGGGAGCCTCGACAGCATCGGCCGGGACAGCATCCGTAGCAACGCGCCGGACATTTCAGAGGAGCTCGTCGGGATGGATAGGTACAGCGAAGAGGAGGAGATCGATGGACGGGATAGAGGGAGGGATGTGGAAAGGGACAGAGGGCCAGGAGGTCACAGCCGCAAGCAGAGGCAGCCACTCAGGCTTCAGGTAAGGTCACCATGGTTGCCGTTTGGTGGCCGGAAGAAATGCTGCCAGAAATTCTGTTTAAATAAAGCAAGACTTTTACATGGCAAATCGCTGGGCACCAAGTACTAAATCTCCTAAAAGTGTCAGCAATAAACATGAAAGGAAGTTGCTGTCATGACCTTTTTTCCGTTTCCCTAGTTATCATTCCATGGACTGAATGAACCCTATTAACTTTTACTATTCTGTGAAATGCCAGGACCGCTTTTCAATGCAGAATTTCCTGTTACATTGACCCTCTGCCAATACTGTAGTCTAGAATACATTAACGCAACTTCCTTTGTCCATTTTATAACTGGGATTTTCTCTCGTAGCTGTCTTTAAAATACCTAGCTATACGCTGCGGCTATATTGTCTTAGGTGATGTAGTGGTCAGCTGCCTCCGAATCAGGTACCCTGTTGCATCATGGGTTCAAAACTGTCCAAATTCCCTTTCATCAAAATCTCTCTATTGTCGATCATGGGGTGTGGGATATGGCCAATATACATTGGTCCCTGCTGTGTACCCCAGCTAATAAGTGTTCTTAGCAGAGTGCCTGGAAACAGCACTTAGCAGTGGTAGTTTGGCATTAAATGGGTTACCAAGCAGTAATAACAGTAGGGTGTTATCTCATGGTATACGCATGGTATACTGTCTCGGGTACCGTGGCTTTCACCCAATCAGAATTCAGACTTCTATTCATTTTTTTACCACCGTTCAGGTACTTGGTGGGGAGGAAGTAGTGGTGAAGGATGAAGGAGTGCAGGAGCCTGACGGAGGAGTCTTCTCCTTGGAGGAGGGAAGACGTGTTGGTGAGCAAGAAGCCACACAGGAATCCATGGGCAACTTTGGCCAGGTGAGACTTACTTTGTGGTTGGAATATGATGGTGGCTTGTAACGAACCCAAAATACCCACATGGGCTGGATCTGTGTATGTCCTTGGAGGAAAGTGTCTAAATGATCACAACTAAGATGTTGTACTAATTGTAATCCGCTCTGTTTTACAGGAGGGTGTATTTTACGATGAGCCTGGAGTTTTTTCCCCTGAGGCTTTCTGGCCACAGAGTGAGCCAGCTCAGGCCATGTCCTTCAACCCCAGAGGAAGAGTGAATAAGCCAATGTCTCCCCCTACCTCCACACAGTCAATTAACAACCAGGTCTGTTCAAAATGGAACAATTGCTTACAAAAAGGGATTTGAACTCTTTGTAAGCTGCGACTGGAACGATGTTAGTCTCAAACGCCTGAAATGTGTATACTGTGCTATCCTAATTCACTACATTTGATTGGTGAAGTTAATGATTTACCAAAATGGTGGTACCTTTTGGATTGTGGTGATATTACACCATGCAAAAATAATGTAATCTAGAGCCAATTATTTTAATATCAATATTTTTCCATTGACACAATTGTTGAATAAAGAATAATTTAATAAGATAAAAAAGACAAAATAGAATGTATTTATGATGCACTGCCCAAATCAATGTAATTTGTTAAATGCCTGATTTCTGTATTTCATGGGTTAGAAAGGCTCCAAGCCCTGAGTATATGTGCCAATATGTCTGTCCCTTTTCTAGCTACTTTTTCAGTACCCAGTCAGCCAATCACAGCAATCAGCCTCGTTCTTTGTGGGTGGGCCCATGGTGATTGACAGCATGACTGGAGCCGAGCCAAGCCAACAGGGCCAGGGTCCGCCCTCGGCGCCCATGACCCCTGCTCTACCCTCATCAACCTGTGGCACACCTGGCCCCTCCCCCTCATCCCAGGGATCGGAGACCTCCTTCGACTGCACTCATTGTGGGAAGTCGCTACGTTCAAGAAAGAACTATAGCAAGCACATGTTCATACACTCCGGTAAGCAACCACCAAATTCGTTATTCATTATTTATCCACCGACGGAATGCCCTTGCCGGTGGCGACCGTTGCGTGTGCCGTAACGTAGCAGTCCGACGGTACCAACAGCGAGTGTCTTCCGCAGGTCAAAAGCCTCACCAGTGCAGCATCTGCTGGCGTTCCTTCTCCCTGCGCGACTACCTGCTCAAGCACATGGTGGTGCACACGGGAGTGCGAGCCTTCCAGTGCTCCGTGTGCGGCAAGCGCTTCACCCAGAAGAGCTCGCTCAACGTGCACATGCGCACCCACCGGGCGGAGCGCACCTTCCAGTGCGCGGTGTGCCACCGGGCCTTCACCCACCGCACCCTGCTGGAGCGCCACGCCCTGCAGCACGCCCACCCCTCCGCGGGGCAGGGGCGTGGGCTCCAGGCGACCCCCAAGCACAGCCCTCCCTCCCTGGCGGGGCCCTCGGGCATGGGGGCCTCAGCCGGTATGGGCGGCGGCATGGCCAATATGGCGAGCCACGGGCCGCCCTCTTAGAGGGAGAGGGTGGCGGGCCCAAGCGGATCTGTCGGCCCTGTCCTGGACCCACGTGTCGATCTGGGAGGATCCCTAGGTAAGAGCACCTCGGTGGATACTACCATCTTTTGTCATCGGAGGCGAGGTAGAGCCTGCACCATATTTCTCACAGGTAGTCCGTTAAATTATGAAAGAGGTTGTCTGTCAGTTAAGAAAATAAGGTGGAGGAGTGGTCTGAGATTTGGGAAAGAATATGAGCGGAACAGGATGAGTGGGAGTAATCTGAGATTAAGAAATTGAAGATTGGGAGGGTGGAGAGACCGGTAGAAGCAAGCCAGTGAGAAAGTAGAGAGCAAGCCAAGAAAAAGAGATGAAGGGGAAAGTAAATTAATGAGTTACCATTACAGATCACGACTGATGCCGTAGCAACACTATTAGTACAGGCGCCACAGGAAAACCCAGGATCATATACCTCTAAACAGGAAGAGACGGGAAATTCAAGGACCTTTATTTGAAAACGTGACACAAAATGTTTCAGCATGTTTTTCACGTGTTAAAAAATTACCTCTGCGGTCCAAAGACAAGGCATTATGCTACACACATTTAGTAAATGCATAAAAAAATTGCTAAACCAGAGAATTCAAAGCTACATTAAATCTCGTACTTTTTAAACCTACCTAAAGTAAAATATGTATAATTTTCATTTACATTGTTGACTACAGGTTTGTTGTTGTCTCTCACTTGTAATTATTTGATTTAAAAGAATGAGGCAGATAAGAACAAAAAGTAATATTTTTTAGGTTAGGTGAGGCTTGGGGAACTTGATTTGGTAAATGAGAAATCACCATTTTTAATTCATCTGTGGTTAATTTGTGTGCTTCTAGGGAACTTGCCAATGAATAGGAAGGTTTGTTACTGAGAACTGTCAAATGTTTCTCCAAAAACTTTAAAAAAAAAATCATGTTTTTAGTGAAACTGAATAAATCATGAGGAAATACAATCACCCACAGTCAATTTGACAAGAAGTGGATGCTATGCTAATGTTATGACCACGTTAATATTTATTACAATTTGAAAAGTATCACTATGCACAATACATTTTTGCACATTGTGTAACATAATTCAGCTTTATATATTGTCCTGCCCTATATATTTCGTCATAGATAAAGATATTTAACATAAGATCACCCATTTTTGACTTACAGTCATTAACGCATAAAATGTTTGGTTAATTACTTTTTTTTTTTTTTTTATGTCCCACCTTAAAGGTGATGTTTAGAAATTAATAGTATAGACTACCAAACCTAAAGGCCTAATCAGCCAGTGAGACCAACAAAGATACTTTAAGATACATTCTTACTTTACTATAAATACTGATGTAAAATGTCCCTACAATAAGGGCACATTCTGCTTATTCATAACAATATCCTTGAGCTGGGCACTGTTCAGCTTATTGACTAGGTTATCTGAATCTTCTAAAGCTCTATTAATAGGAAGTATTGATCTATAAATCGTTTATTGATCAGGCAAATCTGTGCAGTCTATTTTAACAACGTACTGATTAGACTGTTCAAGAGAAGTTGATATCCTAATTGACTTTTAATAGTTTTAGTGCATTTGATCTAAGGTGGACCCATGTACAGTACTGTATTATGTGTGCTTGAAGCCTTTTAAAAAAAAAAAAAAACGCTTTCCATTATTGTAATTTGTTTGGCCTTTTATTTTTAGGGATTTTAGGATTTTGACTGTTGTGGTTCTTTTTAAATATTAATGCAAGTTTGTATTGGACTGTAAGTAAAATACACTACCAGTCAAAAGTTTGGACATGCCTACTCATGTAAGGGTATTACTTTACTTTTAATAATTTCCACATTGTCAAACAATAGTGAAGACAACAAAACTACGAAATAATACATATGAAATCATGTAGCAGCCAAAAACATGAAAAAACAAACAGTTTAAAATACACAGCTCAAAAGAATTAAGGGGACACAATCATCACAGTATAACAGCCAAGTAATTTAAACTTCAGGAATATCAATCTGTCCATAAATTTCACCTGTTTTGGTGCAACAGCAAGACAACCCCCCAAAAAGGAAAGGGTTTTGCAGGTGGTGGCCACAGACAACTGCTCTCTCCTTATCCTATTGAGATGTTTGGGATGAGTTAGATCACAGAGTGATGGTAAAGCAGCCAAAATGTGGGAACTCCTTGACTGTGCGGGAAGTGTTCGAGAGGACTACCTCATGAAGTGTTCATGACTACCTCATGAAGTGTTCCAGGTGACTACCTCATGAAACTGGTTGAGAGAATATCAAGTGTACCAAGCTGTCACCAAGGCAACGGCGGGCAACTTTTTAGAATGTAAAATATGAGTGTATTTTTATTTGTTTAAAAACAAATGTAGTTGCTATATGATTCCATGTGTGTTAATTCATAGTTTTGATGTCTTCACTATTATTGTACAATGTGGATTTGTAAGGATCCCAAAACTGTTGACTGCTACTCTATGTCATAATAAGAAAATTCGTCATTTTATAAAGCACTAATCATGTGGTTTGTACAGGTATACCACATGTTTAATGTATTGGTGGCTATAAGGCATGTAGTATTTTTTATGTACTTATTTAAACTGCTTTTCTTTTTTTAAACATGATTTTACAGACTGTCAAACATTTTCTTTCTCCAAATAAAGTATTTTATGGCTACAAGCCAACATCTTCTCCTACTGCGGATTATTTGATAAAAATGTAAACACTGTTTTTGGTTTAGATTTGTGTTTTATCCCATAGTACTATAAACAACTAATACATAATACACAACACCCAATGCCACGGTTCTCAGTTATGTCTACATTCCCTCGATCCTAACCAATCTATTTGAAAAGCAAAATAAAAAGCTCACTTTTCTTAAACGCCACGGATGATCTGTTTCGTTCCAGCTTGAGCCTTTGAAGGTTTGGCTGGTAGTGCCTGAACTCTGGCCAGAAGGCATCTGTTACTCAACAACATCTGTTCCTGTTACTCTTTTTCCCCCAGCATGCAGAGGGACACACAGGCTCTCCCATGGGTGGCCTTTTGTGTGGCCCCATTGTCAATGCTATCATTGTCTACTACTGAAGTCTGTTCCCAGGATGCCACGGTGCAGACTATAGTATTCCCCCTTTAGAGGCCAACTTCAGGGCCCACAGTTTTCTCTTTAGTGACCCTACTCTTATACATTTTCTTTTCTCGGGAGCTAAGAAATCCATTCAACCCTAATCCGTAAAACAGTTACAGAATAGACAAATTGTAATCGGACATACGTCTTGTATTATATTCTGTATTAAATGATTCTTCATCAATAAAATGTGGATGTGTAATAGTGTTAGTCTATTTACAGAACTGGACATTTTAGACATTGTTCAGGATTTATTACCTCAATTCGAGCCTTCTTTTTAGCCCTAGTTGGCATCTATCAAGTATTGGATCTGTTTATACCTGGTTTGTTCTTTCGGGGAAGAAATAGGAGTGTTAAATCTAGCATGGGGACATTGTTTTTTATGAATAGCCCCCTTTGGCTCCAGGGAAACACTTTCAACTCCTGGCAGCGACCAACAGCATAGAATAGCCCACTATGGGGTCGCCAGGGGAAGACAACAGATGTTACTGGTTTAACGTTGCTAACAGAACCCAAAGAGCAGGCCTAAACCAGGCATGTGCTACTGAACCACAGTCGCACCCGGAAAGATGTACTTTCAATGATATTTATTTGGAAAAATAGTCTTAGCTAAATCCTTCATTCAAAAACAGTAGCAGGACAGTAACAACAACATTTTGTACATTCGTACCAGCTTGTTTTAAATAACATATCTTTAAAAAACAAAATGATGTGAAGTGCCTTTGCAAATATCAGCATTAAAAACAAACTTAAATAATCTTAACAAACATACCAAATATACAATATAACAAAAATAATAAAAATAATTTAATTAAATCATACAACTTTAAATCATACTTATTTTTTTTAAATCATACATATTTTTTCTTTTTCTTTTTTACAAAAGGATGAAATCTTTACTGAAACAAACAAATATTTTAAGACAACGTTTTTATCTCCAGAAACAATCAAAACAGTGTCATATAAATGGTTCGGAAGGCTTTGAAACAACGCACTTCAGTTTTACACAGTGTTCAAGTATACGTAGTACAGTCCTCACAGGTCTTGAGACTAACAGCCTTGTGAAGGACAGGCCAGTATGGCCAAACATCCACCGTTTGATGCAGTTCCTGCGCTCAGCAACAGCTTGTGGGTCTAAAGAAAAGGGTTGGGTGCAAATGTTGCAAAAACTTCTAAATGTTTCCGTTAAACTAACGAAGCAGGCCTAAACACAAATGCCTGAGCAGAGTCCCCACATCCAGGTTTTATTTGGGGGGAAAGAAGAAGATACAGTATCCCTGAAAAAATGTTTTTTTCCGGTTTCTTCAGACACCGCTGGGATGCCATTACTCAGACTAACCGTAAGTCATCTTTATATGCCCTTGTGTACATTTTCAATCTCATAAAAATAGTATTTTTATTAATGTCAACAGAAACTTTCCGATATATTTGAGAGGGTAAAAAAGTGATGTTTTTGCCCCACCGTTTCCTCTCCCACAGGTCACTGCATGCGCTTATTTTCCAGTAGAGAACCAGCTCACTCTGAATATCAGTTAAACGTCTCAATATCAGCAGCAGTCTCAAGGCGGGACACCTCCCCCTAGTGTTAGAGCAGCATTTGAAGGAGTATAAAAACTCTCCCATAGAGCAAATGAGCAACAAACAGCCTCTCTGTGGCTCACGTTACACCTTTGGAGACACAAGAAAAACAAAATGGACGTTAGTAATTGTTTTAAATGTTCCATGGGACAAGCAGTCATTTTTACCAATATGTATAAATAAGCATATCTAAAAGGAGTGACTATCAGACAAAGTACCACAAACTCACTTCAGTTGCAATTATACATTCATCCTTTTCCTCCGACATCACAAACACGGATTTGTACTTGGTGTCCACACATGTAGACATTTCTGGAAGTTTCGTTTTGTTTCCTGAAGTTTCTGATGCATCACTGTTGAAAGATTGACAAGGTCAATATTAGTCACCGAATAAAATCTGACCACCTGAAAAAAAACCCACTGTTAGGATTACTTCTTCACGCTTAATGTGTCCTTTACCTTTTCAAAGGTTTGCTGCGTTTATTGCTGCAATCCTCGTACTCGAAGCTCGAGTCCAGTGGCTGGCACTTCTCCTCACAGGCCGAGGCCTCCAGGCTCACCATCGACTCTTTGGGCGCCTGCTCGTACTTCACCTCACGCACGAGGTTATAATCCGTCGGCGCCTGGCGGCCCTTGTAGCTTCTCCGACATGACGACGAAGGTCCGTCCACGTCGGGTTCACTCCCGAAGTCCATCTTCTTGTTGATGTTCTTGACGCCGGGTTGCGGCCCCACCCCGACAACGCTGACCGACGAGTCCTTGTCTCCCCGGTGGCAGTTGTTGGTCAGGTTGTTTATGGTCTCACCTTCGCCGGCGGCCGCCTCGCCCTGACTGTCGCGCTGCACCTTGCTGCGGACGCAGCCCACCAGCACCGCGCATCCGGCAAGCAGGAGCAGCACCAGAGCGGTGCCGGACCCCACCGCCATCCAGGGGATCTCGGAGCCTCGGATGGCCGCGTGCTCCGGGAGAAGGAACTGACAGTTGCGGCCGCCGTATCCGGGCACACAGGCGCACACGTAGCGGTTGCTCCTCTCGTGGCACGTGGCGCCGTTGTGGCAGGGGTTGTGCTCGCAACGGCTGATGGGGGAGCTGCAGTTTCGCCCGCCGTAGCCCGGCGGGCAGGTGCAGGCGTAGCCGTCGACGCCCTCCTGGCACGTGGCGCCGTTCTGGCAGGGGTAGGCGGAGCACTCGTCGCCGGTGTGGTCGCAGTTCATGCCCGTGAAGCCCTCCGGGCACTGGCACAGGTACGAGTTGACGAGATCCACACAGCGGGCGCCTAGGGTGGGAGGAAGAGGGTTAATGGGTGTTGCATGGCGGCTGTGCTGGCCCCCCCCCTCCGCTTTCGCAGTTCAGCCGGCCCTTACCGTTGGAGCAGGGGCTGGAGGTGCAGTGGTCGATCTTTTTCTCGCAGTTGAAGCCGGCGTAGCCCGTCGGGCACTGGCAGAAGTAGCCGCCGGCCGGGTTGTCGGCGCAGCGGCCCGCGTTGAAGCAGGGGCCGTCGGCGCAGGTCATGGCGCTCAGCTCGCAGTTGTTCCCGTAGAAACCGGGAGGGCAGGCGCAGGTGTACGTGTTCTCCATGTCCTGCGGGGATGAAGATCGCACGGGCGAGGCCTTTACAAACGCGTCCCGCGGGAGCGGACCTCCCCGGGGGGGGGCGGGGGATGTGCGTTATGTGGGGCTGTAGCCGGGCAGTACTTACAGTGCAGCTTCCCCCATTTCGACAGGGGTTCAGGGCGCATTCGTTGACCTCGACCTCGCAGGCGGCTCCGCTGAAGCCCGGTCTGCAGGAACAGGTGTAGCTCCCCTGGCCAGTGTTGCTACAAGTGGCCCCGTTCATGCAGGGCTTGTGGTGAGTGCAGTAGTTCAAATCTGGAGGAGGACCAGCAGCACATTGCGGATCAGTCCCAGTCGCGCGGAACGGCGAGCCGCAGCCCTGTTATCCTCTCGATTGTTTTCGTCAGATCTTTCACGCTGTTTCTTTCATAACCCATCATAGTCTTTGTCGTATTTTCACACCCCGCCCCGATTTTTTTTTTCTTCCTTTCCCCTCTTAATCGGTCCCTCCGGCGGGACTCACCTTGGTTACAGAAGAGGCCTCCCCAGCCCTCCTGACAGTTGCACTGCCACGGCTGCTGGCAGGTCCCGTGAAGGCAGCCCGGGTAGCGGATGCACTCGTCACAGTACCGCCCTTTGAAACCCACTCTGCACCTGTCGCACAACATTTACCACTGCGGTTAGAATGACATTACCTATTGGTTTCCGAATAAATTGACCGGGAGAGTGTGTCCTTCAACTTACTTGCACTCCCCAGGCTTCTCACAAAAGCCATGTTCTTCATCACATCCCGGGAGGCAGATAGCTACAAAATAGACACTCTCACAGTTAGAACCATTGCAACATGAAAATGCTTAACATGTATGTGGTCTTTGTTTAGTTAGGCTTGAAGCAACAAGAAAAACTTAAATCTGTACAATCTAAATTCAATTAAAACTGACTGAATAACCTGTGAGCTGTAATACCTAATAAAACACATCATCGTGGAAAAATGTACTTTTTAACTTATATATGGCATAATGGAGCACACACACTCGCAGCACAGGCCCTTTTTTCTTCGCTGTGGGTCAAAACTATTTAATTCATTCTGTGCACACTACTCCCCCTCGGATTGGGGCAGATAAGAGTGGACAGCTGGTGAGTGTGTAGCCAGTGCGCGACAGCTGCTCCATTGTCTACGTTCACCCGGCAGCTGCCCACTTCAAACAATACCTCATCCGCCGGAGCCAATCAGCGCCCAACCCACTCTAAGAGTAACGAATCGGACGTAGCGTGTAAATGTATGGCACGCGTGAGATTATTCCGAAAACTTTCCACCGCCCGATTTGAATAAATCAAGTGGTCGTGTGTGTGGAAGCGTGTGAGAGCTTGCTGTTTTCGCCCCAACGTCTCAAATGTCTATAGCTTCACAACCAAACATTAAAATTAAGAATAATTTTTACCATTACCCCCAAAAGTGCCCATGCGTAAAACCCAAATATGTTATATGTTTTTAGTAAATACTTTCTCTAGAACGAATCTGACACTAAAATGTTTAACGAAGAACACGTGAACATCAAGTATCACTTACATTCTGTGCAGTAATGGCCTTTCCACCCAGAGTCACAAACAATCTCTCCGCGCTCTCCACAGGTGAAGTGACCGAATGCGTCGTCCCTGGGGCGGCAGAAAACCGAGCAGCCATCGCCATAGTAGTGTTCATCACAGACAAAGCGATATGAGTATTTCAGCTCGGTTCTTCCTCCAGTGTGTAAATCCTGTGACCAGTCCTCTCCCACCGTAAGATGTCTCTGAGTGGTCATGGTACTGATAACACGGTCTGGGTTTTCTAAAGATGAGAGAACGAAACTTTAGATAGTGTACAAAAATCTAAATTATCCTTTACCTTATTAAAAAACGGCTTTATGACCATGCAATTTAATCGTACCAGTCGAAAGGTCGTCTTTGGAGTCGGTATGCAATGCTTCAATGATCAGCGAGAACGTCCCCTGAAGACACAAACAAATAGCATCATAACACAGGTGGTCAACGGAGAGGCCCATCATAAAATTATAGGAAGTAAAATAACATTTTAGGCAGAGAATTCCAATAAAAAATGCAAGACACAAGCGTTTATGTACATTTTTAGGCTAGTCGTGAATCACTGTATGATGTGTGACACACTTGTACACTGATTTACAAACACCTAGAAGTGACTAGAGGTTTCAATGTTTTTCTTGTTGTTTTGGAATGCATCTAAGGCATACAACTCACCGGCCACGTGAAACCGAAGTTTATTCTGATGGGATTGGTGAATGAATTGTCCGATATGTCTTCTGGGACTTGGAAAGAGTTTGAACCAAGAACAGGCGTTACAGCGCTGCCGTAGTTGCAAGGTGGCTCGGGTGACGCGTTTGGCTGATAATGTTTCAGACAGATTCTGAAAAACGTTTTGCATTCACATTGTTGCTGATATGCCGTAAGTCCTCCCTTGCAGCAGTTCTTGTTACCCTGGGCCCCTTTCTTGTTCAAAAACTCCTGCAACTTCAGTTCGAAAACTCCCGAACAAAAACCCTGTTGAAATTATGAACGCGTATTACATATTTGTAACCATAGGCTTGTTAATCTAAAAATGAATGGTGGCATAACTGTTAAATAAATGTCTTACCTGGCAAAGCATTACGAACATAACGGCAACCGTCAGAAGAATAGCGCGCCCCATATTAAATAAATAATAAATAAATAAATAGGAACAAATCTTGAAGAGACGCAGCTCAACTTCAGTTTAGGAACCCTCCGTTCAAACCGTATTCTGTGAATGAATCATTGACCTCGTTTCTTCTCTTACGAGGTCTTCGCATCAGTTTTTGTTGTCAGCCACGCCGTTTTCATTCATGTCCACGGAACAAAAAGAGTAATCCCGAAATGAGATATTGGAGATAGGCTTTTGAACAGACCTATCCTCAAAATTCCGTTACAATTCGATAATCCCAGTCCAAAAACGTAACAATGATTTAACACAGTTCGTTCCAAAACGAACCGGGCGACAAATTTAGGAAGTTCCTTTTGTGTGTTTTGGTCTATGCCAAGGAGATTTGTCACTGATCCAACATTCAACAACTTCCTCGCCACCTTCTTCTAACGTCTTTCCTCCGCATGAACTGTGCGTTTTGTCTAGCGTGAAGGCCGCCTGCCGCCAGTTTTATATGCGCCGGCGCATGCTATGATAATAAGATGCAAATGAGCTTCCCCCCAATCTGGCTCTGGGGATCACAATGAAATTCTTCTTTGAGACCCATGTTCTCAAATCACAGAATTGATTCAAATGGAAAATGGAGGAATGTACCAGTATCCCAGCAAACTGTATTAGCAACCTGTCCTGGAATGACTGACTTCATCTAACCCAAGTGATTGAGAAAGGTTACACAATTACAGAACCGAAAGAAATGTATTTCAGTAATAAACCATACCCATATCAATATTTCGTTCTATATCTCTGCCGGCACTTTGTGTTTACAGGCTATACATATGAGGTACGGTAGTTCAATTGTAGGTTGTTTGATTTTAGTATAGTTTATGAAATAGTGACATTTTAATGAATTCTGTTTAATGGAAAAAAAATCCGACAACAGTTATGAAAAACAATCTAATAAATACGTTGGTTGTGACATGAATTACGTTTTTGTTGAACTCTGACTCAGTTGATGGTCCACACTTTTAAAATAGTTTGGCATGCCTAGTTGTGGGAAAATCCAATGCTTTGAATTAACCTAAAACGCTTGAGTAATGAAAACATTCTCTGGCAGGGTGCGTGGTGAGGTAAACTGAAAGAATAAAGCATTTGTAGAGGCAGAGAGTTTTTCATTCGCTTTTCCTTTTTCTGTGTAGAAGTAAAAGACAATCTGTATGTGTGTGTGTGTGTGTCAGAGGGAGGGGGGGGGGCGTCCGCGTGGCCATCCTGAGGGCACTTTGTTATTGTGTGCTGAAGGAATAAGTTTGCTCTCGCTCCGCTCTCTCTCTGTGCGCTCAGCTGTATGTTAATTCGGCCGCACCTGCTCTCCGCTCAATATAACAGCGAGCAGTTTTCCTGGGCGCGCGCCGCTATCCCCTCACTCAAACTGTGCCCAACTTCTAGAAAGCGAGCAGCCAAATTAACAAAGTTAAAAACCCTACCGTCAAACATATAGATGATGTTTTCCCTATTTGCTTGCATGTGCATTTGTTTCTGTCTTTACGTCTGCGCCGTGGTTTTTTATTCAGCCCAACTTGAGCAAACCATTATGAACAGACTATTATTCAAGTACTTTTGTGTGAAAAGAGGCAGATTGGGGGTGGGGCATAGGGGGCTCTCTTAATTAGGTCGTTCATTATAAGTGTGATTTTCTTTTGGATAATAGGCTTGGCCTGAGGTAGTTACCGCACAGATAAATTGCGTCACTAAGATATGCAAGTCGAGTATCAGGCTTGTTTAATTGGTCTTTTATCAAACGGGTTGTCGTTGTACCTGTTGTCAGTTCCTGTTGACCCCACAAACAGCCTGTGCAGAATACATTGGTGCTCGGCTGGTTGAGCTGTGCAGTCGCTACGCATTTTATTTGACATGAGAAATGGCCTTATAAGAAAGAGATTTAATAAGATTCTAGGGATTTTCATTCTGATGGTGTTAGTTCATTTATCTATATACATCAGAGACGGTAAGATGCGCTTAACTACTAGGTATGGGAACACGTGTTCTGTTGTTATGTTTTTGCGTAACTTCACGAGAAAAAGCTTCCTCCATTCCCCAAAACGAATGCGTAGGCTGTCAAAATTCCTTCCCTCAGCAAGTATATTCACTGACGTTTTTATTGCTGTGCTGCCAACCCGTTCAGACCGTTTGAACGGAATGCACCCTTCTTTACTTTCATACCTTCATTTCCAAACATGATTGGGGGACTGTTTAACTAAAGTGCTACTGTAGGGTCCTGTTGTAGTTTAACTCCTGCCCACCAGTAGCTGCGAAGGACAAAAAGGGTGACTCGAGGTCGGACTATTCATCCATTCTCTGCGCTTTAATTTTCATTGATTCTGAATGCACATGCAGCCCTTGGGGATTCTTGGTGAAGGTCCACGACACGCCTTCAGACGCAGGCAGACCCTTACAAGCCATCTGCTACAACCCAAACGTCGTTTTTACCCCTCCCCTCCTTCCCTCAAGCGCACGTCTCTATACGCCACTGTCCACTGACTGGCTCTGTCTAAATTGAACTGGAAGCATGTTAAAGAACCTGTAACGGTATGGCTATCCGAGGCCATATGGCGAGGGGAAGACAGAAGTTTACGTCCCCGAAGTGTAGACACCACATGGTAGCTCGTGGGAACGTAAACACGACGCGCATCACACGATATCGATCATATGAACTGATATGTTGAAGTTGATTAGCTTGTATGGGTTGGTTACTGATGTTACCAAGTGATCATTGGGTTTATTGATTCCACTTGCGTTTTCACACCGTTGCACCATTTGCTTCCGATTTTTGACGTTATTCGACTAATATTGGTTGATTTTGCGAGTTCACACATTTTTACACACTTACTTTGACGTTCGATGGGCAGGTTAATAGACATCTGTCTAATCTGGACAGATAAAGACGTAAACTGCAACTTGTTGTCTCTGGTTGAAAATCTATTGTTTTCATCCTATGTTTACCTGCTGAAATCCTAGGACACTACGGTCGCAACGCGGCCATTGTGTCCAGATCAGATTACTATGGCCAGCTGCTAAAAGAGGGGGCACACAGGCCAATCCACGGGTGCCCCTTGGTCGTGCTGCTGTCTCATTTGCATATGTTGTTGCTAAGGACGTGCTGTGCCTGGGCTTAGGTTTGAGGAAGAGTGCCGCAATAATTACGCGGGGGCCCCTGAAGACGCGCGTGAGTGTGTGGCAAGAGTGTGGTGTGTATTTGTTTGTGTGCGAGAGAGAATGAGAGATAGGCGGCGTGGAAAGATTTGGGGCGACGTGGAGAAAGCGTCAGATTTGTTCACGGCGTAGTAGCCAGTCGCGTGCCAATGTTTATCAAAACACATCTGCCACGTTCCCCCGGGTAACGCTCGTGCGTAGGCTCATGACAATATGCTGGTCCCAATGAATAAATCGATCATTCAACAGCTGATACTTTGAATGACGCATATCCACACACAACAAATACTCATGGTAGTAGTTATGTAATGTATATGTTGTAAATAAACCATAGACTAAATGTAACTCAGCAGTGAATGTGGAAAACAAAAAGGACTACAGATAACACCTGCCATTCGATGAGGTGAGGTTGGTGCTGACAAACAGTTTATGTAAGTGTGTTTTATATGTTTGTACTGTGATTTAGCTCAGACAGCAGGTACACCACATGATTTTGATTGTCTTTGAAAAAACACACAGCAATAGTTGCACAAAAGAAGATCAGCTGTGGGACCCTCTCTGTCTCAAATCTGAACCAGCGCAATCTGGATAAAAAAAAGCTTTGCTGCGATCCCTGAATAGACAAACCTTGTGAATGGGCACCTCCCGCTTTCTCTCTCCTCTCTCCTCCTCATGTCGAAGCCCCCCCCCCCCCCACTAGCTATATCTCCTTCTCTATCTCTCTGCACTAGCATCTGCCAAACCAGGAACAGATGTAGGCACCTGCGTTCTCGGCCCGCATATGCACATATGTCCCTTTCAACCTCTATCGGACCCGGACCAATCACAATGGGAGAGATCAGGGGTGCGGTAACCAAACACTCCCTATCCCCCCAGGACACACGCTCTGTTAGAGGCATTGTCGCCCGCAATATCATGTGGCCGCGCCAAACAATCTGTTCCTCCGCTGCTCACTTCATAGGGAGGGACGAGGTGTCGTGTGATCAGGGGGGCTGTCCAGGGTAATGCAGCTGTGGCACACACTTGTCTCAGGGGGCACAGGTGAACGAGGCAGCGTCGGGATGCAGCTGTATCCCGGGCCCAGTTGGCCCCGTTGGACCCTTGCCATGCCAGGCTCTTGGGCCCCCCACTGTAGGACACAGGATGACGGTGTCTGCTAAATACTGTCGGCGGATAGCCATGGGATAGCCTAAGTGGCTAGTTCAGCAGGCAGGTGTTAGCTGTGGTTCTATAGGATAGCCGAAGTGGCTAGTTCAGCAGGCAGGTGTTAGCTGTGGTTCTATGGGATAGCCGAAGTGGCTAGTTCAGCAGGCAGGTGTTAGCTGTGGTTCTATGGGATAGCCTGAGTGGCTAGTTCAGCAGGCAGGTGTTAGCTGTGGTTCTCTGGGATAGCCTGAGTGGCTAGTTCAGCAGGCAGGTGTTAGCTGCGGTTCTCTGTCAGGAGAGGCCTGTGGAGACAATAGGAAGCAGGGACGCAAACAGGTTAGAGGAGGCTTTGGTTTCCACTTGGGCGCGGCCCAGGTGATAACGGCGAAGGCCCCCCCCCC
>JACXGK010004876.1:0-35817 GCA_016801125.1 Novumbra hubbsi
AAAAAAAAAAACATAATACATAATAGCTACAATACACTACCTATTAAAAAAATGTGTGCCAGTCATCAGAATTGTACTCCAACCTAATACATAAATAATGCAATCAATATCACAGTCAAATAAAAAATGTTGACTGTGATATGATCACTGGTGACATGCGTGGTGGTCTACTCAGAAATAGTTGACTCCCTGGGAATTTCACACAGTTTCTATTGCATGTGGTGCAATAAACATAACACTACAGTTTACCACACATGCACGTACCTGAATGCACAATCTGTTGAACCTTGAAACGTGTGGAGGCAAAGAGGTTCATATCTGATACTAATAAGGAAGATATTTATATTCTGGAGTACAATATTCGTGAAGTTTTCAGGGCCAACACAGTTGGCATTAAGATTTGAATATTAAATTGCTAGCTGTTTCTGATTGGCTGCTGTTTGTTATACCTAATTAAACTATGAATGTTACATTTCTAGCCGTTATGATTGGGTTGAATGCCAAATGTGTAACTGTTACTTTTTTTAAACACTTGTAAATATAATTCTTATTCACATGGCTTTTTTGTTCCCTGAGAAACTAATAAATATTTTGTTGTAAAGCAGTTGTCATTCAATTATGTGCATTGTTTATGATAAAACAATAATAAACAATAATGCATAATCATAACAAAAATAATAATAATCATCATTATTGTTCAGGGTAATTAGCTACATTGTACTTGATGGGGGGGCGGTAAAGGACCTAAATAATGGATAGGGGGGCGCTGGCCCTAAAAAGGATGAGAGCCACTGTATTAAAGGTTGCATTATTTTGTTTTGAAGTGGCCCTTACACTGATGTCTAATCAACCAAACAGGCCCTTGTTCTACATTTCTGCCTAATGAAAAAATGCAATTTAATTGGTCAAAACCTAGGTATGTTGACAATTGGTCAACTATGATTTAATTTTGTCTGTGAAAACCATTTATACCAACAGGACACACGTGTTAATCTATGCTAAATTTCTAGGTTCAGTTTTCATGAATAAAATATGAACATTGGGAAATTGATTCTGAATCAGCATATTTCTTTTGTCTAACTGAGCTTGTAATGTCTTGATGGCAGGTTTCACCAAGGTCCTGACAGTGTTGGCGTCTACGCCATCCTTCAGGGGCCGTTTTCATGGTTACAACCTCCTGACTCTGAAGCAGTGGTCAGGGTCAGCGCTTGGTGGTGCCATTCTTGGAGCAAAGAGCGTGGGCATAACAGTGAAGCTTGACTACTCTGCCAATGCAAAGGTTTTCTACCAACATTCCTTCGATAGCAGCCAACGAGAAATTAGCTAGGAACCAGGTCTGGACCAAATACAATAAATCCTTGCAAGCCTGGTCAGGACTCAGTTGTAACGAGGGCTGACTGTTGGATTGGACCCCAAAATTAAGTGCTTGGGTTTTATTCTAACAATGATATTGCCTTAATTTCTTTACCTCTGGTTCAGGTTGTCACTGAAGTTCATTGTTTATATAACTTGCCACAAGAGGGCACTTACTTGCTGACAAGCACACAACTATCTATTGTACTCTAATCGTAAAAACATTTATCAACTTGATTTGTATGTTTAGTTACACGACAATACACTTTCCGTAGAGTCTTTTGAATAACTATTATGCAATTGTGAAATATAAACACTATTAAATAATATTTTTTGTCTTCGTTTTGTAGTAGTCAACACATTATATCCTTTCTTTACCTCATTATTATTTTCTACCTTACTACCTTCCTACAAGGCCACTGTGAGCGACTCAACAAAGATACCATCTGGCTCGTCAGAACAGTAAGGTTAACAGATGGTCCCCGTTTTTGGTGGCCCGGGTAGAGCTCTCTGTGGAAATGTCACACGAGAAAAAGAAAAACAATGTATCGTAAAAGTCTTCCACAACTCCTAAACAGACTCATAAGTACACAGCAAGTAGTTCAGAGTTTAGTTCTAACAATTGGGAGATCATAGTTCCAACATTCAATTTCTAGGATGGGCCATTTTCCTGGGAAACCCACCTCAAACCCAGGCTGGTTTCTTTCAAGTGGTTGATGAAAAACACAAATGCATTCTTTGATGCAATGGAAGAATGGAAATAACAATTAGAAAATAATCAATGCCATATAAAAAGTAGTATGCAAGCAGTAGTAACCTAGTTAACGCGGGCATGTGATTACACAGTGAAGAGCTGTGTAAGGAGTGGTGCTAGCCAGACTGGATTATGGTAATGGAAGTACCTGTTGTCAACCTGTTGTGCTTTGACTTGAACAACGTCTTGGTTGTTTTAGCAGCAGTTTTACCTTAAATGTTCCTCCTGCTAAGTGAAATGTCATCCAATGAGTATTGAAGCCTTTGGGCATCAGCTGTCTCTTGATCAATAAAAACAAGTGGCAGACACCCTAATACAGAGATTATATGGTTTTGTTCATGAGTTGATCCTTTCTTTCCATCTATCTGGTACAGCTTCATTTAAATCCTTTGTCTTACCTATCTTTGTTCCAAGATTCTACAGCTTTTTTCTTGTGCTTTTTATCAAACTATTCTAGTCTGTTCTCCTACTGAGGCTTACGCTGGTGTAGTCCTGTCTTTTTGGTCATGTTTCACAGATGAAAGAGGGTTTTATGAACAATTAAAAGCATTGGCATCTGGCATTAATTACAGTGGTCTTCTGTGGTCTATCAGGTCATTTGCATTGATTGCTAAGCTTGCCAGTCTGTTCTTGATTTAACATGTAACCGTAACCAATGTTTTGGCTATCCATTAATTTCCGATTTAAGAATAATGCTGGATTGCTTTACTGGCATTGACATTTCTTTGCACCTCTTGTCCAGTGACGAAAGCAACACATTGTAAATGTAAATGCCACACCTAGAATCACTTCTAGACCTTTTGTTAGCTTTCTTGTGCATGACTTAATGCTCCAACGATACACACTTATTGGCCAGGAAACAGCTAAAAAGTAATTTGCTAAGGCACAGTACAGAGCCAAATCTTGTCACTTTCCAAATTCTTACGGACTGCGCTGTTTACTGAGTAAACAGTTATTGTCCCACCATAGAGAGCAGAAGAGGACATTCCTGGTAGTGACTCTATACAAAGAGATCAACCTCCCAGGTCCTCGTTAATGTCCAACCAACTCTGAGCTCTTGAGATACAAAGCAGGCCTACATTTCCTGCTCCGTACCTTCCCTTTGTTTCAAAAGTGACCTCTTTCTGTTCCTAAGAGGAAATTTCATGGAGCAGATGAGGATTGCTGGTCAAAAGGATAAACGGTTTTGTTTTGATCCGTCCTAAGAAGAAGGGACCTGTGCCTGTCAGCTAAAGTGGAACAACTTCAAATCACAGTTTCACTGCACAAGGCACCACTACTTACACGGAGGTATACAAACACCCACGTGTTCTTTACATTGTTCTGGGGACCTGTGACCTAACACACACCCAAAAGTCCATATTACCTATTGACCAGCTCTAAACCTAATTAGTAATGCCTGCACCTAAGTCACCCCAATCCTTAACACTATGACCAGTTGTACTTTTTCTCTAAACTTAACTTAACTCATTAGAAATATCCTTTTCCCAATTGGGGAACTGACATAAAAACGTGTGTACATCACATCCCCACATGAGAAAAGACATGAATGTAGATCAAACATACAACTTTACGGACCTACTTCTTGTAAACATCGCTTTTCTGCTCAGGCCACCTTTAACTGACTGCATAACACACCCAAAAACTGAACTCACCTTTTTTTTACAGTTACAACTTTCAGTTAGGATGGTGCTGAGCCAATTTACACCAACAGTATGTCATGACCAGTTTTCAGACTTGAAGCACCTAATTAATGTTTTGAACTGCCTGTCAATGTTACATTTTTGCAGACATTTTGAAGGTTCTATTCTGGGAATTAAACTCACTACATTTCTGCCTTTTGGTGCCCATACAGTGCAGTTTCTATGTATTTGAGAAGTGGCATGAGAGATACATAGCCTAAACATTAGCTGAAGAGGGAAATCACTGGTTAGTTTAGCAATGGCAAGGGACCTGGTAGACCTAGGAAGACTTCTACAGTGGATGACCAAATAATTATCACAATAATGAAGACAAAACCCACAACAAACTGCTAGGGCTGGTGTAAGAGTGTAGCTTACTAATCCACTTCATGATCACTGAACACGTAATAGCTTTTATAAAATCTTTTTTGTAAACTACATGTTAATCATTTTAACTGTCATCTAAGCCAATTTCTAAATTATCCTGGGTGACCACTGTCCAGATGTTTTATGAATATGTTTACAACTAAACTATGAGATATATAATTAGGCAGGTCCTACAGTGGCAGGGTGAAAGAACTATCCTCAAAAATGGGATGGCCTAAAAAATATACCATAAAGCTTAGGAAGCCTACTTACCATGCGCATGTGTTTCACTTATCCAGTTGAACGTGTTTCCCTCATCCAGTATAGCATGTGTTTCACTTGTCCAGTTGAGCATGTGTTTTAAGTCAAAGTCAAGTCAAAACACAGAGGTCAAAGGTGTCAGGAAGAGTGGAGCAGATGTGGGTTCTGAGCAACCTTTTCGAAGCACTTCATGATGATGGAGGTCAATGCTACAAGGTGGTAGTCATTCAGGCAGGGGATGGAAGGCTTCTTCAGTACAGGGACAATGGTGGTCTGTTTGAAGCAGGTGGGGATGGCAAACAGAGTCATGGAGAGTTTGAAAATAGAGGTAAAACCTTGACAAGCTGGTCAGCGCAACCCCCAAGGACACGGCCTGGAGTTTCATCTGGCCCTGGTGACTTCTGAGGGTTCTAGTCACCACAAACTGTGCTCAGAAGGTGTTGAGCTCATCGGGAAGAGAGGTGGCAGGCTGGGCTTCAATGCTGTTTCTCCCTTTATAGTCTGTAATGGGTCGCAGTCCACAATACATGCGTCTGGGGTCGGAGCTGTGGTAGTTAGACATATCTTTGTAGTCTCTTTTTGCATCTCTGCTGGCCCTCCGTAGGTCATATCTGGACCTCCTCAAAGCCTCCATGCCCCGGAACTAAAGGCAGATGACCGTGCTCAGAGATTAGCATGGACTTTACCATTAACCTAGGGCGTTTGGTTGGGAAAAGTCCTAACATTTACCCTTGGGACGACATCATCAATGCACTTGCTAAAGACAATTACAAGAACCGAAGATGATCGCAAGTCATCAAATCTAAAGGATTTTCATTCTAGTATTAAATATAATAACTATGATCTAAGATGACATTGCTTTGTCCAATTACTTTAATCCCCAAAATGTTAGGAATACTTAAATAAATAGCGTGGTTTCAAACACAGTTCACAGTTTATAAAAAGACTTGTCACAAGACAATAGAACAGTGTTGCAGGACACACGCTAAATGAACAAAAGTATTGAGACACCTACACATTATACCTACAGGAGCTTGTATGAAATCCCATTCTAAATCCATAGGCATTAATATCGAGTTGGTCCCCACTTTACAGCTATAACAGCTTCCACCCTTCTGAGAATGCATTCTACAACATTTTTGAGTGTGTTTGTTGGAATTGTTGCCCATTGTTCCAGAAGAGTATTGGTGAGGGCAGACACTGATGTTGGCAAGAGGAGCCGCAATCTCCATTCTAGTATCCCAAAGGTGTTTTTCATAGGGTTGAGGTCAGGGCTCTATGCAGCCAGTCAAGTTCTTCCACACCAAACTCATCCAACCTTGCCTTTATGGACCTTGCTTTGTGCACTGGGGCACAGTCATGCTGGAACAGAAAAAGGCCTTCCCCAAACTGTTCCCACAAAGTTGGAAGCATATCATTTTCCAAAATGTCTTGGTAAACAAAAACATTAACCTTTCCCTTCAGTGGAACTAAGGGACCTATGTCGACCCCAGAAAAACAACCCCATAGCATTATCCCTCCTCCACCAAACTTTACAGTTGGCACAATGCAGTCAGGCAGGAAACGTTCTCCTGGCATTCGTCAAACCCAGACCCATCCATCAGACTGCCAGATAGAGAAAAGTGAGTCACTCCACAGAACACGTTTCTACTGCTCCAGACTCACGTGTCGCCGTGTTTTACACCAGTCTATCCGATGCTTGGCATTGTGCTTGGTGATGTAAGGCTTGCACACATTTGCTCGACCATGAAAACCAATGCCATGAAGCTCCTGGTGCAAAGTTTTAGTGTTGATGTTAATGACAGAGGAGGTTTGGCTCTCTGCAGTTATTGAGTCAGCATAGCTTTGGCGACTTCTATGCAACTATGCGCTTTAGCACTCGGCGACCATGCTCTGTGACTTTACGCGGAATGCCACTTCATGGCTGAGTTGCTGTGGTTCCTAAACACATATACTTACAATAATACCACTTACAGTTGGTCGTTGAATATCTAGGAAGGAATACATTTCACAAACTAACTTGTTGCAACAGTGGCATCCTATTACAGTACCAGGCTCAAATTCAGTGAGCTCTTTAGAACAACCCATTCTTTCACAAAAGTTCGTAAAGGCAGACTGCATGGCTAGGTGCTTGATTTTATACACCCGTGGCAATGGGACTGAATAAAATACTTGAATTCAATTAAAAGGTGTGGCCAAATACTTTTGTCCAAGTATGGTATGTGTGAAATAGGCATACAACAACAGGACAACAAGGCAAAAATACAAACAGGAACATTGCATGATGCAGGTTCAGGTGTCAGTAAATGTGTTAGAGACTTTATCTGTGGCAATGGTTACACATTTAGATTAGTTATATTCAATTAAAGCTATCTGCAATTTAAAGTTTTAGTCATTTATTAATTTAATATCATGTGTGCTTCAGTATACAGCCGTGGCTAAATGTTTTAAAAATGACTTCTGCCTCAGTGTTTATTATGGAAATGTGCATATACTCCAAAATGTCTTGAAGAGTGATCAAATAAATAAAAATGAATTGCAAAGTCCCTCTTTGCCATGAAAAAAAGAAATTTCCACTGCATTTCAGCCCTGCCACAAAAGGACCAGATGATCTTAACACAGGTGAAAGTGTTGAGGACAAGGCTGGAGATCACTCACACTGATTGAGTTAGAATAAAAGACTGGAAGCTTTAAAAGTAGGGTTGGTGGGGCTTGAAATCATTGTTCTTCCTCTGTTAACCATGGTAACCTGCAAGGAAACGTGCAGTCATCATTGCTTTGCATATAAAGGGCTTCACAGGCAAGGATATTGCTGCTATTCAAATTGCACCTGAATCAGCCATTAATCGGATCATCAAGAACTTCAAGGAGAGATGTATAATGGTTGTGAATAAGGCTTCAGGGCGCCTAAGAAAGTCAAAGTGCTAGTTGATTCAGCTGCGGAATCAGGGCAGAGCTTGCTCAGGAATGGCAGCAGGCAGGTGTGAGTGCATCCGCACGCACGGTGAGGCGAAGATATTTGGAGGATGACCTGGTGTCAAGAAAGGCAGTTAAGAAGCCACTTCTCTTCAGGAAAAACATCAGGGACAAACTGATATTCTGCAAAAGGTACAGGGATTGGACTGCTGAGGACTGAATCTCCTTCACAATTGTTTGGCGCATCCAGAAAAACCCTTGTCCGGAGAAGAAAAGATGAGCGCTACTACCATCAGTCCTGGGTCAAGCCAACAGAAAGCATCCTGAGAAAATGTATGTGTGGGGTGCTTCTCAGCCAAGAGCGTGGTCTCACTCATAATTTTGCCTAAGAACACATCCATGAATATAGAATGGTACCAAAACATCCTCCAAGAGCAACTTCTCCCAACCATCCAAGAACAAGTTGGTAACGAACAATGCCTTTTCCAGCATGATGGAGCACCCTGCAATAAGGCAAAAGTGACTGGCTTGGGGAACAAAACATTTTGGGTCCATGGCCAAGAAATGATCCCATTGAGAACTTGTGGTCAATCCTTGAGAGAGGTGAACAAACAAAATCTCTGACAAACTCCAAGCAATATGCAATGCGAATATAGGGCGAATTGCAGAGGTCTTGAAGAAGAAGGGTCAACACTGCAAATATGTTTGCATGTACTTAATGTAATTGTCAATAATAGCCTTATGAAATGCCACTTATGAAATGCTTGTAATTATACTTCAGTATACCATAGTAACATCAGATAAAAAGATCTAAAAACACTGCAGCTGCCAACTTTGTGTTACCCAATATTTGTGTCATTCTCAAATCTTTTGGCCACGGCTGTAGAGACAAAATAGAACTTTTCACTGTCAAAATGCTTTTGAATTGCATTGTATATTGCTGCATCATGGGTTAAATTCAGAATATGGAGGCCAGGGCAACACCTTGAAGTCTTTATCCTGTTATTCCTGAATAATGCGGCAGTGTGGCAGGGCACAATATCTTGCTGAAAGATGCCAGTCATCGGGAATATAATTGCCATGAAGGGGTGTACCTGGTGTGCAACCATGTTAAGGAATGCGGCACATCAAATTGACGTCCACATGATTGCCCCGGACCCAGGTCTCCCAGGGCCTGTCATATTCCCACAGTGCATCCTGGGGCCAACCCTTTCCCAGGTAAACAACACACACATACACGGCTATCCACGTGATGTAAAAGAAAACGGGAATCGTCAGATCAGGTGACTTTCCACTGCTCCAAGGTCCATTTCCGATGCTCGCATGCCTTTTGTAGCCACATTCGATTGTGGACAGGGATCATCATATGACACATACCTTCCGTAACCATCATTTACATTTTCTGTCACTTGTGCCACAGTAGACTTTGCCGGTTTGGACCTGCAAAGGGATAGTGAAAACTGATTCTTTGCATTTCTAACCAGAATCTGCCATGTACCCCAAATATGAGATCATCAACGTTATTCACATCCCTGTCGAGTGGTCATAATGATTTGGCTCATCTGTGTATATGTATTGTAGCTCATTTTGATGATACTCTTGAATAAGTTAAATTCACATTACTCTCATGGATTTTCAAAGACACAGAAGTTTCTTTTCTCCCTAATTCAATGATATCCAATTTGTGCTAAAGGCTCTGCCTCACATTTCAGCAACTCCTGGAAAATTCTGGCAAGTCAATGTATACCACTGTGTGATTCAAGGGCCCAGCTCAGCTTTAACTATCTTAAAATAATCCTTAGACATCATGGGAACATTTATATTACAATCTTCAATGTTAATAACTTTGAGACCCTTGACAGAAAGGCGTGAACCTCATATGTGCAAAGAACGACCAACACTGTGCTGGGCTTTGAGCACAGGTCCCACTAGAGGAAGTCCGGCCCTCGTGCCACACTCATGGGGACAGTTTGGTCAAAAACATTCACACTAGTAGTCCGCTGGATGTCATTTGTTAGGGCTCTGGCAGTGATCTTCCTGTTCCTTCTCAAAGCAGGCCTGCTGCTGGGTTGATGCCCTTCTATGGCCCTTTTCAGCTCTCCTTGTGTAATTGCCCGTCTCCTGGTATCTCCTTCACACCCTTGAGACTGTACTAGGATGTGCCATCCTGGAGGAGCTGGACTACCTGTGCCACCTGAGTGGGCTGCAGGTACCACCTCATGCTACGAGTAGTGACAAAGACACAAAAAAAAACACGAAACTAGAGTAGAACCAGTCAGAAAGGATAAGGTGAAAGCACTGCAAAATCATTACCTTTTTGAGGGCTGTCTTGCTGTTGCCTCTCCAGTTCGCTTTTATTTGCACCAAAACAGATGACATTGATTCACAAGCACTTATGCTTTCTAACTGGACTTATTGATATCCCTGAAGTTAAATTGACTTGGTGTTATACTGTGATGATTAGGTGTTACACTTTTTAGAGCAGTGTGTTACTGATATAGCACCATGATTCGGATAAGGTACAACAGAGCTGGCCTTAGAGCAAGTCTCACAGGACAACTTCTAGGGAACCTTTAATGCATCTCGTTTTAGACTGTGTGCACTCCTGAATATTAGCATCACAATTCTGATCCCCCCCCCACACTCAAAATACCAATGTTTGGTGAAGAAAATTGGGCTACATGTGTAAACTCAGCCTTGTTGACTCCCTCCCTTACGTTTTCTTGATAAACAACAACAAAATGTTTGCCTGTATGTTTCCAACACCTCTTTGAGGAAATAAATAATTTGACAAAACCGACATCAGCAAGCGCCGAACATTTACCTGCAGTTTTTCATCTTTATTCATCTTTTTTTTCGCTTTTTATTGAAATGCGTATTTTGTGTCATGAGGACATTTTCCAACAGAAAATCACAAAAATGATTTTTATGTAAATCCACCCGGCGGACAATTCCTATTGGTTGACCTGTGTTGCATGTGGCCTGTGGTTGGTTAACTTCACCTGTTCAATCTAACCTCCCAAAAACACTATGGTTTGTTTAGACGTGTTACCCCCGTAATGATTGAGATTATTGTTGACTGCCAAATGACTTCCTATTATCTATATAGTGCACTACTTTCACCGGGGTCCAGTAGAAGCTCATAGCCAATGCCACGGGCTCTGGTCAAAAGTAGGGAACTATATGAAGGGAAGTGTGACCTAAATAATTGTCTTTTGACCACAGGCCACAGCAGTCCAAGAGACACACAAAACAACATGCTTGGAAAAGAATATTTGATTTTTAAACAGATAAACCTGATCAAGAGTTAATCAACATTATTGATCAACAGGAGTTTAACATGATGCTTCGGTTCATTCAGTACTGAAATAGAAGGGTCCCAGATCTCGCCCCCGACCCTGACTGCCTGCATAGCAGACTGTGTTTGGTAAGGGGGAGGGGGGGCATTTGGGGTGCAAGTCAGAGATGGCCCTGTTCCAACCCAAACCATAATATCCTAGCCCCCCCGCACCCTGTTTCAATGTTACCCATCCTGGACAACCCCAAAAATGCTTCTTGACGGGAGCGGCATACTGAAAAGCAGGATTAAGCCAACTTGGATAACCAGAACTAACCAGTCTAATTGACTCAACGACCGAAAACATTGTAGCTTTCTTAATGAACCAGGAGGTCAACTGTCACGTTTTTTTCCTCTTCATACTTAGCCAGTCAACTGATTAATGACTTTCTAGCCACCCCCACCCCTGCCCCCTGCCCCCTCCCCCTGGTTTGGATTTAAAAGTATGTCTATATGGCGAACAGATTAGAACTTTGACCAGTGAAATATAAGGTGTAGGGTATAGGAAAGCCAGGTAATTGGTTCAAAACCAGGCCCAGTGAGAAATAAAAACAGCTCTACACAGAGAGATGTAGGGGAAAAGAGACAGGTCTATTGAAGAGGGTATTTTGGATGTCCTATTGTGACTAGAGGCGCACGGATATACAGAGTTCAAGGACAGTCTGTCGCCCAGAGTGGCACCGGTCTTTGTTCTACATAATCGACAAAAGCATCCTTCGTTGGATTCCAATTCGAATGGTAATGTCGTGGAACATTCTGGCGCCAACATGGCCGCCACGATACGTATAAATGCTGACCTAAAAATGGCACCCTGTTTCCTACATGCTGCACTACTTACCACCATGTAGGGCAATGTATGGTTTGAAAGGGGTGCCATTTGCGATTCGCTTGTTAGATTATCATGGAGCTTTCTAGGTGCCAACATGGCAACTGTGAAAGCCATAAAAAGTTTGCTGGTTCTATGTATGTACGTTACTCTATGCATCCAGAAAGGCACCGTTTTCCCTGTGGAGTACAATACTTCTGACTGCACACAGGGCACTAGTCAAAAAAAAAGAACCCATTCCACAAGGAATAAGATGCCATTTCAGGACAGCACCTCCTGGATGGAAAAGCAGCAGCAGCGCCGTTCTAGAGTTGTGGTGATACTGGTACCCCCTCCCTGCCCGCACCTGTCCCTTAAGTGAACAATCAGAACATAAAAAGCTTAAAGAAAAAGAAGTCCCCCACCCCCCTATGGGTTTCTACCTACACACCCTGGATGTGTGTGTGTGTGTGTGTGTGTGTGCGCACATGAATGCGTGTTTGTTTGTGGGTGTGTTGCGGTTGAGTCCGCCAGAGTCTCTGCAAGGTTGTGTTTGCGTGTGGTGTGAGTGTGGGAGTTTCCCGGGGGTGAGGGGGACTCTTAGTATTTCACCCCTGGAATGAACTCCTTCGCATCAGGGTTCAAGTTGCTCTTCCTCTGCAGGTAGAGATGGAAGGGTGGGGTGATAGATGAATTACAGAAAAGAAAGGGAGAGAAAAAGAAAGCATGAGAAAAAACACAATTGCACAAAACAAATAAACTGTACAATAAAAATTGCCGTCCCCTCCACAGAACAGTGGAGTGTGTGTTTCCATGCTCACCGCCATCTCCTCCGCGTTGCCTCCGTCATTGACTGACAGGCCGTTAAACTGCTGCTGGATCTGCCCCACCCCCGAGGGAAGGTCCCTGGCTGGGATGAACCAATCCTGGTCTTCTTCATCCAACATCTCCTGGAAACAACGTTCCAAGAACTCCTGTTCCAACAACTCCTCTTCAACCTGACCAGGGGGGGGGGGGGGGGGGGGCAGTGTTTAGCCGTTTGTGTGGAAAAAAATAAATGCTCTTGGGGACTTCTGATCTGACAACTACTCTTCAATCTGATAAAAAAACTCATTCTGGAAAGAACTGAAAATATAAATAGGAGGAAGGAGTGACAAAGGGAAGGAGGAAGAGCGTAGTGACAAAGGGAAGGAGGAAGAGCGACAAGGTGAAGGAGGAAGAGGGTAGGGACAAAGTGAAGGAGGAAGAGCGTAGGGACAAATTGAAGGAGGAAGAGCGACAAAGTGAAGGAGGAAGAGCAGAGCGGCAAAGGGAAGGAGGAAGAGCGTAGCGACAAAGGGAAGGAGGAAGAGCGTAGCGACAAAGGGAAGGAGGAAGAGCGTAGCGACAAAGGGAAGGAGGAAGAGCGTAGCGACAAAGGGAAGGAGGAAGAGCGTAGCGGCAACGGGAGGGAGGGAGAGCGTAGCGACAACGGGAGGGAGGGAAGGAGGAAGAGCGTAGCGACAACGGGAGGGAGGAAAAGTGAAGCGTAGCGACAACGGGAGGGAGGAAGAGCGTAGCGACAACGGGAGGAAGAGCGTAGCGACAAAGGGAAGGAGGAAGAGTGTAGCGACAACGGGAGGAAGAGTGTAGCGACAAAGGGAAGGAGGAAGAGTGTAGCGACAAAAAGAAGACTGATGTTTGTTTCCATAGCGTCTATATGGAAACAGCAAATAGGACTCCAACAAAACCTACACTTGGCAGAAAGTGAGAGGTAGTGGCTCTGTGTTCTGAAACTCATGGCACCGCAAGCAGGAAAAGAACCCGGTAGGGTATTAGATTTGCATTTACAGCTCTGACGGTAAGAGATTTGTGGAGATTTACTGGTGGTCAGAGGGACAGAAAGGAGGGAATGAAACAGGACAATAGTGAGAGGAGAACGATGGAATACAGTCACAGTGCCTCTAAAGAAACAGATATGGGTAAACAGGATAAAAAGGGAAAGTGAGATGAAGAGTCTGTTCATTGAGTCAGGCTGTAATAATCTTTCATCGGTTGATCCGTTGCCTGTCTAGAAAGGAAATGATAGCAGAGGAATATCTCCTGTAAGGGAGTAATGGGGAGGGAGAAAAGACAGCAGGGAAGAGAGTTGTGGCTCAGACGCCAACCAACAACCACATATCCGTAGCCTCGGACTGGATGTCAGGTGCCATCCATCAGGTGTTTATCATGTGAAGGCTAACCTGTCTGTTGTAGGCATCCTCGTTCTCCATCCACATGTATTCAGCAAAAGGATTGTCTACTCCCTGCTCGCCCTCTCCTGCATGGCCATTGGCTACAGGCTCCTTGCCTTCTTTCCCCGGGGCCCCACCCCCCGGTGTCTTCGCTACCTCGGGACCACTCATCTCCGACGGCTCTGGTTGGACGGAAGAGGTAAGGGCGCATGGTTACACACAGACACAAAAACTCCTTCATTCATTGCACTGAAGTGAGAAGGAATCATCTAGGCCAACCTAGGGCTTATGAGTGCAGATCTGGGAACAGGCCCCACAACCACGTGTTTCCCAATGATGTAAAATAAAAACTGATCCAGGATCAGCACTACAATGCTTAGATGTGTTAAATAAAGACCATTTACAAGACCCTTTGGTCTGTGACCAAAGCAAGGGCACCCTCCAACAATGTGAAACATCTCTGCTACCGAGTAGTCAGCACAATGGTTGGCCCTGGCATCGAAGCAGGTCGGGTTGTCTGGTATATAGCTTAGCACATGAAGTCTTGATCAAGAATACCGGTAGACATGTCTCAACTTTTCTGCTATACACAACTATAGATGCAACCAGGGGTATAACTCACAATGCATGTTGTGACTTTCAATACATTTTCATGAATATATTCTATCAAGAAATATCCCCAAAATGTAATTGTAACATTGTATTTTTTGGGCATGTTCACAGTTCTGAGAGCACCCAAAAAAAGAATACAGTTTTGATGGCTGTAATAACTATGTCTCCTATGCAACACCCAGTCGTTCAGCAGCAGGGTGGATGTAAATACACGTGCAAGGCAATTTCCTCCTATAGCTTATTTAAGTCAGACAGGGTAAGAGTCTACTAAAAATAACTTCCGTTTCATAAGATGGCGAATTAATTAAAAAGAACATGTATTACCAGAACGTTTACAAAAAACAAATGTAAAAAACATTTGGCGGTCAAACCAATCTGCACCATTGGGGGCTTACATCTCTAATAAATATATTGGTCAAAAGTGGTTGCTGGACATTCCAGTGTCATTTAACACGATAAACAGCATATCCAAGCCTAATATTAGTAGGTCATTAGTTTAAGGGAAATACACGTGATGCAATAACTCAACAGGTTTTTAGGGATGAATAATTATCCAATCGCAACTGTGTGCGAGTACGAATGTTGATGCATAATGTTTCACAATAGTACGCAACTTATTTAATCAGAGCATTCATAGAGCGAAGTCCATCAACAAAAAAGACAAGTTTCACAAAAATAAAAGACTACCTACATAGCTAACATGGACGGTGAATACACATGACTGGATTGCAACGTGGACCAAGATATATTTGTGGCTTGTGTCAATAAATATGTATGGCCACGTAATGGTGTTTATGTAATGTAATGTAGCTTGCCTTTCAAACAAAACATGCGTAGCGTGTAGCCAGTCGGGAAAGACAGCACTGGGACGAACGCTAGTTTACTATATCCGATGTCTTGCTTGCCACAGGAGCTAGTAAACAAACTGCAGTAGAATGTTACTAGCTAACGTATACTGGAGATTGCATACTGCTGTAATACTGCAGTGCAGGACAATTAGTTAGCTTATGTCACACAAACCACATGTATTTTATGCATGTAACAATAAACTCCGATTTACGGCTAAAAGGAGTTTAGGTGGCTACTAGCATTCCAATTTGTTGGCGCGTTCACTTGCAAATATCGCTTGTGTGATGCTAGGTATAAGGGGTCGTAAACGTGTAACCGTGAGGCACGCAAGTGCTGGCTATACGCAGAAATGTAAATAATTTAATCATTATAATCCGCTGGTTGTGTACATTTTGAAAACGGAAGAACTGTAGTATTATTGGTAATTGTTTTGATGCGTATTAATTACAAACATGTCTTCCATTTATAACTAAAAATACACACGTTTTATGCCTTGCCAAAACAAGTACCTTATCCATCTGAGACCAAACGGGTAACAAAGCGAACAACAAGATTGGCTGCAACAGGCCGCACATAAGATGATATAACGATAGCGACACATAAAATTAGCGAGCTAGCTATAACGGTTCAAAGGATTGGGAGGGCTTAGTGAGTGCCCAGTATGTAAAGCTATTTAGCTACATCATGCTACCACCATGGGCCTACAAAAAACATGAGGGAACACTAGCTATAATAGTTACTTAAATGTCACACTTTATTTTACACCTTACGTGTTTTAGAACGGATAGTTCTCTATGCATTAGCAAAACATGTAATCACAATTTCTGATTCTACAACTCCAGCACCAAATAACAATGAACAGCGTCCATTCTCACTGTCACAATGGATTGATGCGTCAGAGACACAACTATCCCGCTAGCATTGCTAGCTAGGTCAAAGCATTGCATTTCGAACAGAATAGGGTCAAGATGCAAGCTTCAGCGGCCGGATACATCGCTGCGAAATCCACATCGTAAAACCTAACCGGAGATTCGCAAGTCGTACCTGGCATCCCGTGGTTTCGTGTTACTTCTCTAACACGTCTAAATAAACTTTTTATTGTGTAGCGTGGAGATTAGAAGATTTCCAGACAACTAAGCTATGCTAGCTAACGTTAGCGAAATACATTAGGAACAAGGTGGTCATGTGGTCTATGTTTGAACAAACATCCAACAAACACCCCATCCTTTTTCCTTCCCTCCTCCCCTGTCTCTTTCACCAACACCAAAACACACCGACCGACACATGCGTGGCTAACATCATAGTTAGCTGAGTGGTACGATTATACACAAAGTCGGTGCCGGAATATTGCATAGAAATATGACTATAAAACCGATTTTGTTGGTGACACTAACTAGTACTAACAGGTTGATATCATAACATCAAATTTATAGCCAGCAAGTGCAACACCAGTAAGCAACAATGCATTTGCATAGTTGCTACATAACTGTTTATTAGCTAATTTGCTAACACAGAAAAGGTAATAAAGTAGTTATCCATGTCTCTGTAAAACGTGCAAATGTTTTGGAAAAACTCGCCGTGTCCATTCGTTAGGTTTGTTTTGATACTCATCACGCATCGCAAACACAATGTGGGCTTATCAAGTCCACAGCTGTTAGCAACCTAACGTTTGCCGCTAGCCAATAACAACAGTACCGTTAGCTTCTATTCTGCTGCCTGTACTCACCAACCAAGTTGAAATGTGGTAAACAAAACCCTTGGTAAAAACTAAACGACACACAGCTCCTATGCGCCCCCTCGCTTCCCGGTAATACGAAATATCCCACAATATAATAACTTAATCAATCAGAATTTTGAGATTCGTAAAAATGCGTATTTGTCCGTTTTTCTCTGTTATTGGCCATAGTAGAGAGCATCGAAAATTACGATTTGTGCTACAATGGCGAGTCAGGAAAACGGTCACGTGAGCCCGATTGTTCAACAATAGACACCAACAATTGGTGGGGTGCGGTGTCAATCATCTCATATAGCGAAAAACAAAAAGCCTAATCGTTCCCCTTTCACAGACTTCAATACAAAACAAAATCCTTCACCACTACAGTGTACTGCCAGGTACAGTACTATGTTATTTTCTCTTGCTTACGCGCCTTTACAAGATCGTTCGATTCAAGTAATTATTTGTCCACAGTTTGCCCAATCCACAAGTAGCCTTCTGTTATCATTGTGAATGTGACTAGCCTTTGTAGTGAGAATCCAAGAGAACAGAGGAAAAAAGTTGTTGGAGAAGCCGGCATTAATTTAGCAGAATATGAAAAATAATGTAAGATAGGACGTACAATTGTGTATCCAGAATAATCTTTTTTTATTCATCTTTTATTTGTCTTTCACTCAAGACGATCCAAATAACAATATAAAAACAGAGCATCTAGGCTCATATGCCTAGAAGCAATTGAATATGAAATTTGCATTAAAATAAAATTAAGTTTTGTGGAATATAGAACATGAAGTGATTTAGGATAGAAATCTTAATAACAGACACAGTACATCATCAACTGTTGAAAATGCATTTAATAAGGTTAAAAAGATTAACCTTCATATAGTGAAATACATCTATTGCAAAAAGTAATTAGGTCCTAATCTATAGAGTTCACATGACTGGCAGTACAGGTCATCATAAGAAAGGAGAGCAATCTAGATAACTACAAACCTGACTTTAATTAATCTAGATTATATAATATTAGCCAAAATCATAATAAGTAATGAGATCTTATAATATATTATTGCAAAAAGACAACCATGTGCAATCAATGGACGCTTTACAGTTCATCCGGAAAGTATTCACAGCGCCTCACTTTTTCCACATTTTGTTATGTTACAGCCTTATTCCAAAATGGATTCAATAGATTTTTTTGTCAAAATTCTACACACAATACCCCATAATGACAAAGTGAAAAAAGTTTGTTTCACATTTTTTAATAGATTTCCAAAAATGAAGAATGAAAGTATAAACATGTACATAAATTACAGCCTTTGCTCAATACTTTATTGAAGCCCCTTAGCAGTTTCAGCCTCAAGTATTTTTGAGTATGATGCTACAAGCTTGGCACACCTATTTCTGGGCAGTTTCTCCCATTTTTCTTTGTAGGACCTCTCAAGTGCCATCAGGTGGATTGGGGGGCGTTGGTGCACAGCCATTTTCAGATCTCTCTAGAGATGTTCAAGTCTGGGCACTGGCTGAGCCACTCAAGCACATTCACAGAGCTGTCCTGAAGCCAATACTTTATCTTGGCTTTGTGAACCTTCACCTCAGTCTGAGGTCCATAGCGTTCTGGAGCAGGTTTACATCAAGGATGTCTCTGTACATTGCTGCATTTGTCTTTCCTAGACTCCAGTTCCTTGCCGCTGAAAAACATTTTATCAGCATGATGATGCAGGATGGTTTTGGCCAGGTGGTGAGCAGTGCCTGATTTCCTCCAGACATGGCACTTGGAATTCAGGCAAGTTCAATCTTTGCTTCATCAGACCAGAGAATTTTGAGAAATCTACCACAGGTGGACTCCAATCAAGTTGTAGAAACATCTCAAGGATGATCAGTGGAAACAGGATGCACCTGAGCTCAATTTTGAGTGTCATGACAAAGGCTGTGAATACTTATGTGATTGTTTTTTAAATATAGATTTGCAAAAATAAAAAACATTATTGGGTATTGTGTGTAGATTTTTGAGGAAAAAAATAAATACATAATAAATACATTTTGGAATACAGCAGTATTATTACAAAATGGGGAAAAACTGAAACACTGTGAATACTCCGGATGCACTGTATATGAAGATGTGTCAGGTGCTAAATTAAACCAAACAAATGGAGTTTATTTGGATTGGAATTAAGGTGTAGATATTTTACTCTAATTTTGCCAAAATACCGTGGTCAAAGTAGAAGTCAAAGAAGAACTTTCAAAATGGCCTGAGAAATCTATATCATACAAGTGCAGAATTAACATTGTAAAGTCATCTTGTCAAAGCTCATATTGTCAAAGCTCATATTCTTTATTATTAACCAAACGGAATCCGGAGAGGGGCCCCTTGGATCAAAAGGGTTTCTTCCTGGAAGAAAATTAAAGGAAGGACTTTAGTTGAGCCCTATTAAATATTGTGAAGAAATATAAATATTTAAAACACACAAGTATAGGCGACACAAGAATAGCCCGTTAAGCCTACCAGACCCCCCTGGCCACAACTGGCAGTGACATGACCTAGGCTTGAACTCTTGAGGCGCAATGTCTGTATCATAACAAAATATATGAAATGTAATTTATATATTTGCTGCATTTTATATTTTGTATATGTTTATGTACCACCCTATTTTCAAAAATGATGTGGTATAAACATGCAAATAAAAACACAATGCAATAATGTGCAAATCATTGATATCTTTATTTAATTGAAAGTAGTACAAAGACAACAAATCAAATGTTTGCACTGAGAAATGTTACTGTTTTGGGAAAAATACTTGACCATTTTGAATTTGATGTGATCAACGCGTTTCAAGAATTTGGGACTGAGTCATGTTTTTCACTGTGTTGCGTCTCTTCTTCTTTTAACAACACTCTGCTAGCATTCAGGAATAGAGGAGACCAATTGCTGTTGTTTTGAATGTATTCCCATTGGTGTATAATATAGGATTTCAGCTGCTCAATAGTAACTAACGGGGTCTCCTTTATTGTATTTTTCATTTTATAATGCGCTAGGTCTGACCTGCAGGTAGTTTAGCACCCAGACTCTTACTACAGAGCCAAGCTGTTAATAAGTGCAGAATGTGTTTTGGCATTTTATCAATCAAATGTATTTATAAAGCCCTTTTTATGTCAGCAGTTCTCCCAAAGTGTTTTTACAAAAAGCCTGAAACCCCAAGGAACAGGCAACAACAGTGTTGAAGCACAGTGGCTAGGAAAAACTCCCTATGGGTGCCGGATTTCAGGAAGAAACCTAGAGCGGGGGGTCAGCAGAGTGGCAGCTAGAATCGTCAAGTATCATCTTGATCTGCAACAAAACCAGGAGGGCTTGGTACAAGGTCTTTTGGGCCTGGTACTCCAGATGTGTGGGCCATTCTATGTTAAAATGGAAAAGGATACAAGGAAAATTTATAGTGCAACCCTAAGCCCCCCAGCACAATAATATAGCAGCATAAAACCTTGTGTCTGAGACAAGGGGTTCCAGTGACACTATGGCCCTAACCGGGGGAGGCCCCGGACAATCTAACCCACATTGCCAAGCATCAGCCAAAGGGACATCGACCAAATGCAACCACCCTGAATGAGGGCAGGGTATTGCCAGCAGAGTTCAATTCATTTCCTTGAGGGGCACAATAGATAGACAACAGCAAGCCAGTGACTTCGCCCTCGGGTGGCATTGGAGAGAGGGAATCCCAGCAGAGATGAGAGCCCACCTGGCAAGACAGCATGAGTGGACAGTATCAAGCCTATCCAGTCACCTTCATACCCCTGGGCCGGGCTACACTTGTTGTAGACCTTGCTAAAGAAATTAGTCTTTAGTAGACACTTGAAAGTTTGCGCAGAGTCTGCATTTCTAACCCTAATTGGCATGTTGTTCCACAGTAGTGGAGCTCAATGTGAGAAAGCCCTGGTTTATATGGCTGGATCATTTCAGCGAGATAAGTAAGATCAAGTCCATGTATTGCTTTATAGGTCAACAATAAAACCTTAAAATCAGCCCTGGCCTTAACATGTAGCCAGTGTAGAGAGGCTAATACTGGAGTAATGTGCTAACATTTTCTCGTTCTAGTTAAAATTCAAACAGCACTAATTTACGTTTTTTTATTTATTTATCAGGGTAACTGGAGATTAGAGCATTGCAGTACTCTAATCTAGAACAAAAGCATCAATTAATTTTTCAGAACCAGTTTTTTATAAAAAGTTTTGGATTTTAGTGATGTTCTGAAGATGAAAAAAGCAACTCTTATTATATTATATAGATATTTTATATGTTCATCAATAGAGAGAGAATTTTTGGGGGGATATGACCATACAACCATAGAGGTTCATTGTGAGATCTGCCAACAGAGCTCTTTGTTTCTTGGGTCCTAAAATGATTTATTTCTTAGTTTTTAAAGCAAAAAGTTCCCCCGTCATCAATCTCCTAATATCTGAGACGCCTGCTTCCAAAGTAGCAAATTTTGGGCATTCTCCATGCTTCATCGAGATATACAACTCTGTGTCTCCAGCATAACAGGGAACATTTACATTGTGGTTCCTGATGACATCACCCAGAGGCAGCATATAATGTGAAAATAGTAATGATCCCAAAAATGAGCTTTGAGGAAAACTAACACATACCTTTAGTTTTTTTGAGAGGAACAGGAGTTTGAATATTAGCCTATAATCGTTTAATATATCTGGTGATTTTTTCAGTAGAGGCTTTATTTTTGCTATTTTCAGTGTGTTTTGTATGCTTCTGGAAGACCGGGAGCAATTTATTATCTTCAACATCAGCTGATCTAGCACGGGGAGTAGCTCCTTAAGTAGTTTCCTTGGAATCCGGTCTAGTTGACAATTTGTGGGTTTAGAACTTGTTACTAATTTAGTGAATGTGTTGAGTGACACAAGATAAAAAAATTTAAGTGTCCCCATTGATACCAGGTATTGTCTTGTAACGATATCCATGGCCTTCCCTGAAAAAGTCGTTGTCTGTATAGGAACATATGTTGCTCCAAAACCTGCATATATTGTTCAACATTAGAGGTGCATTCACAGTTGTGAAAGCCACCAATGCCATGTCTGGACTTGTCTCCGGAGGTGAAGCTGGTGGAACAGAATTCCTTTGAGTATAACCTAATAGGGAACATGTGTTGTTATGAGGAACAGTTGTGCATTGTCGTGACACATCCCTAGTTTGTATAAGTACTGATGATTTTCCTGTGTTAAGTTTGAGATACTTCCATGTCACTTTAGTGGTAAGGAACTAGGCTCTCCTCGCAAGTAAATTTATTAAACTGTTCATTGTGCAATACTTTTTCTTCCTTACCTGCCTCAATTATAATTTGTATAGAATCAGAATCAGCTTTATTACCAAGTACATTTACACATACAAGGAATTTTCTTTGGTGCTATGGTGCTTGACAGAAAAATACAGTGAGTAGTATGAGGTAAAGCATTAGAGATGACAGTAAATATAAAATGTGCAAACATTTACTAAATTAGTGGAAAAGTGCAATGTGCAGAAAGGAAGTTCAGAGAAGTGCATTAATGTAATGCATTAAGTACAATTTAAGTTATGAGTTTAAGTTATGGGACAGAGGGTGTCAGTGGGGGTCGTCTGGCTTTGTTGATGAGGCCAGCTGCCGATGGGAAGAAGCTGTTCTTTTGGCGTGAGGTGTTGGTCCTTATGGACCTCAGCCTCCTGCCAGATGGGAGTGGTTGAAACAGTTTGTGTCCAGGCTGGGAGGGGTCAGTCGCAATCTTTCCAGCTCACCTCGGTCCTGGTGGTGTACAGGTCCTTGAGGGATGGCAGATTGCAGCCAATCACCTTTTCTGCAAATCTAATGATACGCTGCAGTCTGCTCTTGTCCTTGGCAGCGGCAGCAGCGGCAGCAGCGTACCAGATGGTGATGGAAGAGGTCAGAATGGACTCAATGATGGCTGTGTAGAAGTGCACCATCATTGTCTGTCTTTGGCAAGTTTAACTTCTTCAGCTGCCGCAGGAAGTACATCCTCTGCTGTGCTTTTTCGGTGATGGAGGTGATGTTTTGCTCCCACTTAAGGACCTGGGTGATGATGGTGCCCAGGGAGCAGAAGGACTCAGCAATGCTGACTGGGGAGTCACACAGGGTGGGTGGGGCTGAGTTCTTCCTAAAATCCACAACCATCTCCACTGTCTTCAGAGCGTCGAGCTCCAAATTCTTCTGTCTGCACCAATTCACCAGGTGGTCAATCTCCCACCTGTAGGCGGTCTCATCCCCACCAGAGATGAGCCCAATTAGGGTGGTGTCATTCGCAAACTTCAGGAGCTTAACGGATTGATTACTGGAGGTGCAGCAGTTGGTGTACAGGGAGAAGAGCAGAGGGGAAAGGACGCAGCCTTGAGGGGATCCAGTGCTGATGGACCAGGGATCTGAGACATGTTTCCTCCTGTCAGACAGGAAGTCAGTGATCCACCTGCAGGTGGAATCGGGCACTTGCAGCTAGGAGAGCTTGTCCTGCATCAGAGCTGGAAAGATTGTATTAAAGGCAAAGCTGAAGTTCACAAACAGGATCCTGGCATAGGTTCCTGAGGAGTCCAGACGCTGGAGGATAAAGTGGAGGGCCATGTTAATTGCATCATCTACAGACCTGTTTGCTCTGTAGGCCAATGGCACAGGGGATGGTGTCAGGACTGTCCCATTGTCTTGCAAGGCAATGTGCTTCAGGAAATGTGCCTTAATAACTAACAACGTCTGGGCATGATGGTGATGAGCAGGCGGATGGCGTCCTGTGGGATCTCCTCCCAGACCTGGACCAGGACATCAGTGAGCTCCTGGACAGTCTGTGGCACTACTTGGTGGTATCGTGTGCACTGTACACCAATACCCAGAGGTTCTAAATTGGATTCAGGTCTGGGGAATGTGAGGGCCAGTCAATGGCATCAATGCCTTTGCCCTCCAAGAACTGCCTACACACTCAGTCATTGTCCTGCACCAGGAGGAACTTACGCCACTGCACTAGCGTAATGTCTGACAATGGGTCTGAGGATTTAATCCCGGTACCTAACGGTACCTAACAGCAGTCAGGGGTATCGTTGGCTAGAACATGGTGGTCAGTGTGACCTTCCAAGTATATGTCTCTACAGATCATCACTGATCCAGTCATGCTGGATGATGTTGCAGGCAGCATAACGTTCAACATGGTTTCTCCCGACTCTTTCACATTGGTCACATGTGCTCATAACCTGCTCTAATCTGTGAAGAGAAGGAGCAAATGTCAATCGAGGGCTATACGCACAGGTCCCACGAGGAGGACCTAGGGCCTTATGACACCCTCTTAGACTCTGTTTCTGTTTCTGCACGTTACAGCACATTAGACTGTTAGTAATTGTTTAGAGCTCTGGCAGTGCTCCTCCTGTTCTTCTTCTCACATTGCAGCAGATACTGGTCTTGCTGTTGATGCTCTTCTATCGTCCTGTCCAGCTTTCCTTGTGTATTGGCACGTCTCCTGGATTCTCCTCCATGCTATTAAGACTATACTGTGAGACAATGCGAACCTTCTTCCGACGGCACATATGGATGTGTCATCCTGAAGGAGCTGGACTGCCTGTTCAACCTGAATGGGCTACAGTAGTAGTAGTAACAAGGACACTAGCAAAATGCTAAACTAGGGTTGTCTTGCTGTTGCCTCTCCAGTGCACCCTGTTGTCATATTAATTTGCACCAAAACAAAATATGCTTCCTAACTAGATAGATTGATATCCCAGAATAAGTTTAGTTGACTTGGTGTTATACTGTGATGATTTCTAGTATTTTGTTCCCTCAAAATTATTGTTTCGTGGCCTCAAAATAGTATTTTGTTACCTCCGATTAGTATTTCATGGCCTCACAGTTGTATTTTGTGTGCTCCAAATGGTATTTTGTTCCCCCAAAATTGTATTTCTTTCTAGCCCTTGTTTTCTCTTTGTCACCCCTGTGGTTCTGCAGTTTCTTATACAGTGCCTTGCAACAATAATTAATTAGTTTTTCCTGTTTTCTTGCATTACAACTATTCATTTTAACAATTTTTGGGGGGATTTCATGCAATGGCCATACACAAAATATTCCAAATTGATGAAGTGAAATTTTAAAAACGAACTTGTTGCAAGAGCGCCATTATTAATAAATGTAAAGAATATGGCACAACAAACCAAGTGAGGACCAGTCACCACTACTGTCGTGGAAAATACTTTGGTTCCCGACTCAAAAAGATGCAAGAACTTCAGAGGTTTTGGAATCAAATAGACTTTATTGAACGTCATCTTAAAGCCTGGAAGTTTCTGCAGAAAAGACCAACGTACACATTTCAAACACAAACATTTATACCATGTCCTGTCTCGTGTCCCATTCAACAGACCCTCCCACTCATGAAACTCTCTAGGCAGCCCTTCCTCCTGGGGTTACTGATTATCTACCCCCCTTAACATTCAATGAACCTGTGTCGGCCTGATTCTCAGGAGACAATGCAACCCATGAGCCCCAATCAGTCCAAGAAGAATTACAACAGGCAGATAAGAATTTCAGCTAATTGCACACCCAGATAACAGACCCAGAATATACTCATTGCTTATGAGTATATTGACAGCTTTTTGATTATTAAAATGTTGGTTACTATGGTTACTTCATTGATTCCTTAGTGAATTCATTATGTGAATATGTGAAACACAGAACTTCCCCTACACTACCTATGGACCAGGCAAGGAGGACGGTCCCGTTTCAATAAAGGGGCTGGAGGCAGATGCATTTACCAAAACGAACGTTACAGGTGAAAAAACCCAAACTGAGACTTCAACAACAGTGATATAGCGCTTGGCACTTAATATAAGACGATAGTACAAAAGGAAGGAACAAACCAGGTCTGTGACAGAGGGAACAGGATTTGCAACAATACTAGACAAAGGAACTGAGGGAACCTATAAAACCTACTAAGGGTAAATGAGAAACAGGTGGTGTAATTGAACAAGACAGTCTGGGTACGTTTACAAAAACTTGGTGTTTGGCAGAGTTGGGAATGATGGTGACTGGATGGCAGGCGATTCAGACCAGCACAGGAGGAGGTGGAGATGGTTGCACTGTGCCGGGAGGAACTGTGACAAGGACATTAATCAGAGAGGCAGCAAAGAAACTAAAGATAAGGAGCTGAGATTAGAATATCTGTATCACTTTAAACTGTACACTCCACTGAGACGAGCTTTATGGGAGAGTCGCCAGAAAAAAAGAAAGAACATTAGCAAACATGTTTACATCGCAATGTATCGAAAGTGCAAATATCCAAGGGGGCAGTACAAACGAAATGCATTAGTTCAAGTTGCCAATGAAGTGTAAATATGCGATAGGAAGTTCAACCAGAATGCATTGTGTGAATGGCAAATAATAGAAAATGTGTAGTGCAGGAAGTAATGGAGGAGGTAAGACTAGCACACTGTTCAGCATGGTAACAGTAGCTGGGAAGAAACAGTTTTTAAGCCCGCTGGTGCAGGGGGCAAACAGTTTGTGGTTCGGGTGTGAGGGGTCCCTGATAATGCCACGCGTTCTCCGAAGACAATGCTTGTGCTGGAGGTCTTTAATGGTGGGGAGCTGGACACCAGTGATGCGCTGGGCATTTTTCACCACCCGCTGCAGGGACGTCTGGTCAGCCGCAGACCACCCGTTGTACCAAACTGTGGCACAGTTAGTCAGGTTGCTCTCGACCGTGCAGCAATAAACGTTTACCAGGATGTTAGTAGATAGGCAGGCCATCTTTAACCTCCCTTAAAAGTGCAGGTGCTGTTGTGCCTTTTTCACCTGGTTTGAGTTGTTGAAGGACCACAAGAGGTCCTTGGGGATGTGGACACCCAGGAATTTGAAGATGGCCACAAATTCCACAGTGGTCCCATCAATGAGAACTGGGGCATGGATACAGGCTTTAGACTTCCTGTAATCCACAATCAGTTCAATGGTCTACTTGGTGTTGAGGACCAGGTTGTTATCTGCACACCAAGCCACTAGCTAGACCTCCTCTTTGTAGGCTGATTCATTGTTGTCACTGATCAGACCAACCACTGTGGTGTCGTCCACAAACTTGACAATGGTGTTGGAGCTGTGCAGAGGGATGCAGTCATGGGTTAAGAGAGAGAACAGGAGTGGGCTAAGCACACAGCCCTGTGGGACACCAGTGTTTAGGGTGGAGGAGTTATGGTTGTCAAATCTGACCGACTGGGGTCTGTTGGTAAGAAAGTCCAGACTCCAGTTGCAAAGAGAGGGGCTGATCCCAAGGTCATGGAGTTTGGTAACCAGCCTAGAGTGGGTGACCATGTTGAATGCTGAGCTGAAGTCTATGAACAGCATCCTCACATATGTGTTGGTTTGTACAGGTGGGTCAGGTGAACTGGACTTGGAAAATAGGTAAACTTTCGTACGGGGAAATAAACTGTGAGGATTTATTATACATGACGGAAGGTTTAAATACATTGGACAGGAATATATGTTTTCAGTCCAATGGTCCGGTTGCGGTGGGACATTTTCAAGTGTAAAACCAATATTCATTTGTATAAGATGTTCTCTACTCTACGTTTTTAACCACCTAGGTCAGGGGTCGGCAACCCGCTGCTCCGGAGCCACATGCGGCTCTTTCATCCCTCTGATGCGGCTCCCTGTGGCTTTTGAAAATAATTAATGAGTATTTAATTAAAATGTATTCTATTTTAGTTTGTTCGTTTTTAAAATGTAATTCTAAATTTGAAGATTATAATGATCTTGAAAGATCTAAATAAAACGTGTTAAAAAATGTTATGTCGCTGTTACGCTGTTACAATGCGTCACAACCGCCAATGTGCGACACACATTTCTTGAACTTTTCGAATCCCAAGTAGGACAACTATGGAGAATTCTAAGAAGAGAAAAGTGTCTGAAGAAAACAGAACGTTCAATGGTACGTGGACAGATTCATTTGCTTTCACTGCTGACGAGGCTGGTTTACCAGTATGCTTAATATGTAATGAGAAACTAGGAAACAACAAAAAGTCAAATGTTGCAAGACATTTCCAGAATAAACACGCAGCCTTTGCTCAAAAATATCCAGATGGATATGAGAGAAAGAAAGCTGTTTAGGAACTGATGCAGAAGGTTGATCTGAGTAAAAATCACTTCAAGAAGTGGATGAAGTCTGCAAATTCAAGTACATATGCGAGTTTTGTAGCCGCTCAGGAAATAGTCAGGCACGGGAAGCCGTTCACAGATGGAGAATATATAAAAGAATCTTTCATTAAGATTTCAGAACATCTATTCACAGACTTTAAAAACAAGAGTGAAATTGTGCAGAAAATCTAGAATATGCCCCTCTCATCACCAGACAGCAAATTAAAGACATCAATTCAGCTGTGGCCTACTCAATTGCCTGTGATGAATCTAAAGACAAAGGAGATATTGAACAAATAGCGCTGTTCTGCCGGTATGTAAACTCTGCTGGGCCACAGGAAGAAATTATTGAGTTGATACCTCTAAAAGGCCAAACACGGGGGGAGGACATCTGTGAGGCTGTCTTGAATTGTTTAAGAGCCAAAGGAATAAACACAACTCACCTGGTGTCAGTGGCTACTGATGGAGCACCAAGTATGACAGGAGCGCAGAAGGGCTTTGGGGCTTTGCCGCGTGTCTGGAAGAAGTGAAAACTTTCCTGGGCAGCAAAGGGCTCACATTTCCTGAGCTGGAACAGCCAGAGTGGCTGGAAAAGCTACACTTCATGGTAGACATGACAGCGCACCTGAACACGCTGAAGACAGCTCTTCAGGGGAAAGGACGCACAGCCCTGCACATGCTGGAGGAGGTTTTGGCATTCGAGTGCAAGTTGACAGTGCTTGACAGAGATTTACAGAAAGGTACATTGTCACACTTTCCCAATTTGAGAGAGTTCAAAGAAGCTCATATGATAAATTTGGAGTATTTACATTCTGCAATCATCGCAATGCAAACATCGTTTGGGAAACGATTCAGTGAGTTCAGAGAGGAAAAAACCTCGATCCATCTCTGCTGAATACGACTGCATTGGCAGGTGTGAGTCAACCTGATCTTGAGATGAAACTGGCCGACATAGCCGACAGAGACATATGGGTGTCCAAGTTTAAACGCTTGACAGCAGACCTTGAAGATGTTGCCCGTCAGAAGGCCGTTCTTGCTCAGAATCACAAATGGCGTCATATTGAAAACCTCCCCAAAACGGACCAACTTGTGTTCGAAACTTGGAATGCTATCCCCGACGTTTATGTGAACATGAAAAAGTATGCACTTGGAGTCCTGTCGATCTTTGGATCCACATATGTATGTGAGCAGGTGTTCTCCAACATGAACTTTATTAAAAGAAAACATCGCTCACGCCTCACAGATGACAGCTTACGATCCTATGTGAAGATGAAGGTGACGGCATACAGCCCTGATGTGCAGACGCTGTGCGCTGAGGTTCAGGAGCAGAAATCACATTAACCAAGTATGATAAATATTTTAATTGCCTATTATTTTGCACCTATTCATATTTTTTCATTGTTCAGTGAAATAGTCCTTTTATTTTTCAGGTTGACAGCTGACTGCACGCGCCAGTAAAAGGATGACGGCACACAGAGAGAGGACGGCATTTTTGGTTTGCTGACGGTGGATAATTTAAGTTCAGCGTTTTTTTCATAAATACAAGAAGGACTCAAATAGACATTGAGTATTTTACTTGAAAGTAACCTTCAACCCAACGTCAACGTCTTTTTTTCGGATCTCAAAATGTTTTCTTGCATGCAGAAATGTAATTTAGTTTTCTCTGCAGTTGTTCATTGATTTCATAAATGCAACACATTATAGTTTGTTTATAAATAGACAAAAAAACTTTATATGCAGTGTTATTTCATTTTAAATGTCAAAAGGGTTTTGTGGCTCCCAGTGTTTTCTTTACTGTGGGAAACGGGTCCAAATGGCTCTTTGAGTGGTAAAAGTTGCCGACCCCTGACCTAGGTGGCTGATTGCCAACCTAATACAAGGAGTTGCTATGAGAAGATGATTGAATGCATGTGTTGATTAATTCTAATGTTTGGTAATATGATTGCTTGTTTATTGATATGTTTCCTCTGATTCAAATGCACTTCATTTACTGTATCTTAATCATTTATAGCAACATACTTGCAAGGCTCTGAAAGATGTCTGTACAAGCTTACACACACAAACACACAGGATACGTTAGGTGATGGTGAGTCTTCCTTGAGATTGTGAGTCTTACTTCCTCCCAGCCTCTAGGGATGAAGAGGTTTAGCTTCCAAACCTCTAGAACTGTGTTTGACAGAGGAGATGTTTGTTTTAGGTAATTGAGTTGATTTCAGCTATGTTGTTGGAAAAAGGGTTCTCCTTCCCAAGTACCTTTTTAAGGTCAAGATTATGGGGCTTGGTTTTTCATAAAGTTAATGTAAGTCAAGTTATTTCAAATTAAATGATGAATTAAGTGTAGGCCAAACAATTCAATTGGGTGTTGATTGGTAAAACTTTTAAACAGGTCACGTAAGCCTATGGTTTTACATTATAATTTTTCAGGACAATGTCTCTTGTTGATTCTTCCATATTTCCATTTTAAGAAAGAGAGGTTTATGTACACAGTTTAGATTTCGGTGTGTGTGATGGACAACAGCTGTGCTGTACCCTTGAAACTAATGACTCTGGAGCCGTGGAAACGTGTTCTGTGGAGTGACGAATCATGCTTCTCTATCTGGCAGTCTGATAGGCGAGTCTGGGTTTGGCAAATGCTGGGAAACATTTCCAGTCTGATTGCATTGTGCCAACTGTAAGGTTTGGTGGAGATTAGTGTGGACGAACTTGACTGGCCCGCACAGAGTTCTGACATCAAACACCTTTGGTATCAACTAGAAAAGGGAATGCAAACCAGGCCCTCTTGTCCAACATTAGTGTCTGATCTCACCAAAGATTTTCTAGAAGAATGGGCAAAAACAGACACTCCAAAATCTTGTAGAAAAGGACCAACTTGATATTAGGGCCTATGGATTTAGAATGAGTTGTCATACAAGCTGTAGATCAGGGGTCTCAAACCGGTTCCACGGAGGGCTGAGTGTCTGCAGGTTTTTACTCTCACCTTGTACTTGATTGATTAATTATGTCACTGATTGGTTAGGTCTACCCTCATTTGGTTATTTAGGTCTGAACCTGGAACCAAGGTCTGAACCTGGAAATATTTTGAAGGGTGGGTCTGCAGTAATGTGGGCAGTGGCGGTGGCTTGACCGGGTATTAGGGGGCAGTGCCCGTCCTATAGAACTTTCTGGCCTTGCAAATAAAAAACAAGTTTGAATTAACATTTTCTATGATAACATTTTTGCAAAACAGATTTTTAATCTGTGATTTATCAGCCTTGCCTGCCTACTGACTATGAGACTGCTTCCTTGTGCTCGTAATAAATATATTGAACATACTTGTCCTGTCTCCGTTTTCCACATTTGGGTTTACCACCCAGACATTCTGTCAAAAACGAATGCTTAACAGATGCCAGCAACAACATCTCTGCTGGCCTAGTGATGTCTGAATCCCAAATTATGTTTGTTATAATTTAATAAAGAATTTGTTCTTTATTAAATAACTATTCGCAAATGTGTAACTTCTGGTTGGATGCATACTGCATTTCGTTGTTCTGTACCTGTACTGTTCAATGACAATAAGGTTGAATCTAATCTAATTCCTTTGGGATACTTCAGGAGCCAAAATCAATCAATAAATAAAATGTACTTATAAAGCCCTTTTTACATCAGCAGTTGTCACAAAGACAGCTTTTATAAAAGCACCCAGCCTAAAACCTCAGTGAGCACGCAACAACAGGATGGAAGCACGTTGGCTAGGAAAAACTCCCTAAGGGGGCCAGATTGTAGGAAGAAACCTAGAGAGGAACCAGGCTCAAAGGGGGTGGCTATACCTCTTGTGGCTGTGCAGGGTGATGTTTAATACTACTAATAATTAATACATTCACATGAGCTCTATCCAGAGTCTAAAATGCCTGATCTAGGTGACAAGCATGATCAGATTGGCAGGACAGGAACAGTCCAGGGTGGGTTGATTAGGGGTTCAGCCTGGTGGCAGATCTAGGTTGGGAGGGGGGGTCAGCAGAGTGGCAACTGGAATCGTCAGGTATCTGCTTGTTCTGCAGCAAAACCAGGAGGGCTCGGGACAAGGTCTACTGGGCCTGGTACTCCACAGGTGTAGGCCGAGACCTCACATCCTTCTAAGTTGAAACGCAACAGGAGACAAGGAGAGTTGTTAAATAGTGCATTTCTTAGAGTTATGGAGGAGAACTAGCCCTGCTCCCCAGCACAATATAGCAGCATAAAAACTTTTGTCTGAGACAGGGGGATCCAGTGACACTGTGGCCCTATCCAAGGGAGGACTCGGACAGGACCCAACAGGCAAGAAATCAATCCACCCACATTGCCAGGCATCAGCCAAAGGGACATTAACTAACTGCAACCACCCTATGAGAGGGCCGAGTATTGCCAGCAGAGTTCATTTCAATAACTCAAGGGGCGCAAAGGAGAGGCAGCAGCAAGCCAGTGACTCCGCCCTCAATTGGCATTTGAGAGCAGGTATCCCAGTGGAGATGAGAGCCCACCTAGCAACACAGCAAGGGTGGATAGTATCGAGCCATTCCGGTCACCTTCAACCCCTGGGCCAGGCTACACTAGTCAAAAACCATGCTGAAAAGATGCGTCTTTAGTAGACACATAAAAATTGCCACAGAGTCTGCATTTCCAACCGTAATTGGCAGATTATTCCACAGTAGCGGAGCTCTATGTGAGAAAGCCCTGCCTCCGGCTGTTTGTTTAGAAATTCTAGGTACGACCAGAAGGCCTGCATCTTGCGATCTTAAGTTACGTGTAGGTATGTATGGCTGGATCATTTCAGAGAGATATGCAGGAGCCAATCCATGTACTGCTTTATAGGTCAACAGTAAAACCTTAAAATCAGCCCTAGCCTTGACAGGCAGGTTTTCACTCTCTCTCTCTGTACTTGATTGATTTATTATGTCACTGATTGGTTAGGTCTACCCTCATCTGGTTATTTTAGGTCTGAACCTGGAACAAATTTACAGGAAAAAACTAAAATCTGCAGACACTCGCCCCTTCGTGGTTCCGGTTTGAGACCCCTGGACTCTAGCGGGATTCGATGAAGACCACGTATCACCATTTTAAGTTTTTATTTTTTTCATGTGTGAAAAGTGGGAATTCAACTTGGCATACTGGGAATTATTACCAATTAAATCAATAAAAAATTCATTGTTTTTAAAACATGTATGTGCATTGGTTGTCAGACGCGTCTGTAAAAACACATACCTCCATTGATATTTATTGTAATGAATTTTCTTGGAATTAATGAATTGTGAAATGCTGTATAATTACGACCTGGTGTGCAGATAATAAAGCAACGTGGCTCTATAAGAAGAACCTTGTTCAAGATCACAATATGTAAAAGTAATATTAAACTGTTATATGAAGCTACTGCTTCTTTCGGGTAGATCTCTACGTGCTGCAACCAGAATCAAAGCCGGCAGTAGGGCGGAGTTCTTGTCACAACTCAGGGAGTGGACCCAAGTGCAGACGATGACGGGTGGATATGACAGGGGTCCCGAAGGCTGAACAGCAGGCTGGGGTAATCGTAGTCAGACAGGCTGGGGTTCGGTACACGGGCTGGCTAGGTTTTGGTTGCAGGCGGGCGATGGACGGCACGGTGGTCGGGCAGGCAGGCAGGCAGAGGTTCGGTACACGGGCAGACTCGGTTGTAGTACAGACGGACGGTAGACGGGAGCAATGGTCGAGATGGCAGTCAGAGGTTCGGTACACGGACAATCGAACTAGGAACAGACCAGAACAGAACCGGGAATACAAGGGGGCGGATCGACTTGACGTAACACACAAGACGAACTGGCAACAGGAACAAGGAGACACCAGGAATATATACCCAAGGACTGATGAGAACATGGGAGACAGCCGGCGGGGGCGGAGACGACATGAGGTAAGACAGGTGTACCGTATCAGGGTGTGACAGAACCCCCTCACCTAGGGGCGCCACCTGGCGACCTACCTGGGACCACACCTGGTTGACCGGGATGGCGGCGGCGGAAATCGGCGATGAGGGCTGGGTCCAAGATGGCTCTAGCGGGAACCCAGCTTCTCTCCTCAGGGCCATACCCCTCCCAGTCAACCAGGTACTGGAAACCCAGGCCACGAGGACGGACGCTCAGAAGGCGCCGAACGGTGTACGCCGGGTGGCCATCAATGAGACGCGGCAGGGGGGCAGGCCTGGGCACAGGAGCTAGAGGACAACGAGAAACAGGTTTGATACGGGAAACATGGAAGGACGGGGTGAACCCGGAGGGTGCGGGGAAGGAGAAGGCTGACCGCAGTGGAGCTAATGACCCTGGAGATGGGAAAGGGCCCGATGAAACGGGGGGCTAGTTTCTTGGACTCCACTCGGAGGGGCAGGTCTCGAGTGGACAGCCACACCTTCTGCCCCCGGCAATAACGAGGGGCTGGGGTCCGGCGACGAGGCCCCTGACTTGCTGAACGACTCCTTCAGGTCCTGATACACGGACACATCGGGCGCTGGCTCTGCCCCTGAAGGACTCCCCCCTCGACCATGTGCGGCCGACCGTAGGCAATGGGCATGACAGACGGGGCTCCAGCCGGTAATGGCACCCGAGGTCCTATCGATGAGGGGATTGTGGCGCCTGAGCCAGGAATGGCCCAGAACCAGGGGTACGTGGGGGGACTCGAGGAGCAAGAACCGGATCGTCTCACGGTGGTTGCCAGAGGTGTGGAGCAGAAGAGGAACAGTGGTATGGGTAACCTTGCCCAAAGAACGGCCATCAATAGCACTGACCTCCCTGGGGGCGGAGAGGAGTTGGGTGGGGATGGCCAACTGCTGCACCAGAACGGTGTCAATGAAGCTCTCGTCGGCCCCGGAGTCTATGAGGGCTTGAATGGCGTGGTTCTGTGAATCCCAACATAGTGTGGCACGGAGCATAGTGCGTGAGGTCTGGGTCTCCCTCGTCCCTGCTTGACCCACCAGTAGCCCCACATCTACTGATGGGCTCGACCTTTTAACGGGCAGGCTGAGGCGAAATGGCCCTGGGTTCCGCAGTAGAGACAACTCCGACTGTGTATGCGTCGTTCCCGTTCAGTTGCCGACAGACGTGCTCTACCCATCTCCATGGGCTCTGACGTGTAGGCATCGGGTGACGTCGGGATGGCTCGGCGTTGCGGACTTCCGGGTTCACGAGAGGCGGCGTTAGTTGCTCTTTTTTCGCGGTTGCGTTCGCGTAGACGACAGTCAATACGCGTGGTGAGCAAAACAAGGGCGTCTAAATCCAGGGGAAGCTCCCGAGCAGCCAGCTCATCCTTCACCGCATCTGATAATCCGTGGAGGAAAGAATCGAACAGGGAATCCGGATTCCAATTGCTCTCGGCGGCCAGAGTACGAAACTCGATGGAATAATCTGCGACACTCCGAGAGCCCTGGCGGAGGCCTAGCAGTCTCCTGGCTGCTATTCTGCCAGACGCTGGAGCCTCGAATACTTTCCGAACTTCCGCTGTGAAGTCAGATAAACTGAAACAGACGGGTGACTAAGTTTCCCACACCGCAGTAGCCCAAGCTAGCGCCTTCCCGGACATCAAGGCGATGAGATAGGCAATTCTAGAGCGGTCCGAGGGGAACAAGGAAGGTTGCAATTCAAAAACAAGGGAGCATTGGGAGAGGAACGAACGACAGGTCCCAGGGTCACCGGAATAACGTTCTGGAGGAGGCAAACGTGGTTCGCGTGCCACTGACATGCCCGGAGTAGATGAGGGGACTCCACACGGAACGTAAACGGTAGGGGTGGAGCTGGTCGCTGGGCTGGCTATTCTCGTAGCCAACTCCCGGAAATGGCTCATCATGT
>JACXGK010004877.1:0-10424 GCA_016801125.1 Novumbra hubbsi
CAACACCACCCACGCCGCCTGGTTTGTTGAGTCAAAGTGTTAAGTAAAACTCGCCACTCTGCCTCAACAACACCACCCACGCCGCCTGGTTTGTTGAGTCAAAGTGTTAAGTAAAACTCGCCACTCTGCCTCAACAACACCACCCACGCCGCCTGGTTTGTTGAGTCAAAGTGTTAAGTAAAACTCGCCACTCTGCCTCTCTCTCCATTCCCGGTCCACCAGTCGGAAGTAGCACCTGCGCTAACACTCGGAGTAAACTTTTAACATCTCGTTTTCTAAACATCTCTCCTATGCCGTGACCTTCTGGCACGGACATAACTAAAACTTTTCACTCGAAAAAAAAGCCATGCTCAAAAGACCTACTGAAAACAACCCACAGGTTCAACGTATCGCACTCCCTGCACGCCTACTTACTACGAAACCTTCTCAAAGTATCAACCACCAACCCTAACCCTGACCACTCTTCCCTCAACCTGGCCCGCCTACAATATAAGCCACCAAACGCCAACCGACGTCCACCGGAGCGACAGCAAATTATAAAGCCGAACAAACGGGGCAGGCGATTGACACGCCGCCCCTTTAAAGACACGGGGCGATAGCCAGAGCCATCGATTCGTCTTCGAGAGCCGCGATCCGGCCCGTTTCAGAGTGGCCCCTCGCGGCTGTGCGGCTCGGCTTCCCTGGGTGCCGCGGCGGCCGAGGATACGGAAAAAACCCGCTTGAATCCTAACTACTGCAATTAAAATGGTGTTTGGGTAATGAGATTTCACAGCCACACTCGGCGCGCGGAGACTTCATTAGCCAAAGCCGCGGGAGACGGGGTACAGGGGAAGGAAGCGGACGCCGGAGTCATTCGTCGGCTCTCTGCTGGAAGCCATTGGCCCGCCGGCTTTAAAGGCGGCGTAGTCAGCATGACCGCGGAGAGCCCAACGCCAGCTGCCGCTTCCTGCTCATCGGTAAGCACCGTACACAGTCACTCTTTTCCCCTCCTCTCTTTAATTAAACTTCTCACTCTTGCTCTCCCTGTCTCTCTCTTGCCCACTTCCTTTGTCTCGCTCTCTCCTTCCGTGCCCCGTCGGCTAAGATGCCGGGGGCCTCCGAGGGTCCCTCGAGAGCCACGCCCACTCTACACATTCAATCGCTCCTTGCTACGTTAAGAGATGGTCTTTCGGCACCGGGAACAGCCGGCTGCGGTGAGCGACTCGGAAAAGGAGCATGTTGAATCCACGTGTGTGAAGGGGGGGTGTGGGGGGTGCAGCAGGGATGAGCTAGGAGGTGCTCAAAAAGGAGGAAGGAGGAAGAAAGAAGTTATCGTGCCTGGCGCTATCTTGGATTACTGGGCTTAAGGGAAACGTCACACTCCAGGAGCACCGTCAATTTGTTAAAATAAAGAGAGGCAGAGCAGAGTAGAGGCAAAACAGTCTGTGTGAGCGGTCTCCCTTCACTGACCTCTCAGATGTGGTAGAGGCCCTAATCCATTCCCACTGACATGAATGGCTTCCCTCGTTGATATGTGTGCGCGCGCGTGTGTGTGTGTGCGCGTGTGTGTGTGTGCATCCGGCCCCTGCGCAGGTACTGTAATGCCAGAAATATGTGGCACCCTCCACCATAGCTAAAAGTCATGGGTGTGTGTCAGTGTGTCTTCCCATCAGACCTACTGGAGGGGAAAGGAAATGAACTGAGTCCTTGGAGCTGTTATGTGGACATGGAGTGATAAAACAGAATCTCCGGAGGAAGCTGTTTAACTAACCAGCTGTGGTGGAGAATTGAAAAACATCACTTTCGACCATCTGTGGACAACAGACCAAACCCAAAACCATGTAGTATATCTTCTCGGTTTCTAATCAGCGGATTCTGACCAGTCGGAGACACAGTCGAGTCTGAAATTTATTTCCACTGGGTTTTAGTCAAAGTCGTCTCCTCCTATTTGGTAACGGTTGGTGTGAATCTTGGAAGCGGATGGATTGAACAGCAATGGTCCTTTGGCAGACCCCGTTCCTGTTTACCCACAGGGCTGACACTTTGCCAGTTCTGAGCGTCACTTTTGCCATGGCAAGGGGAGAGATACACACTCCCGAAAAGAAAAACATTCTGTCCAGGCATAAACATGACCCCCTAAAGTCCATCTGACAAGGACCCAGAGAGGCCATTGACGGGGACACAACCAAAACACCTCTGGGTTATTTAGCTACTGATTGAGAATCCTGTCTGTCATGTAGCGGTATGTTTTGCGCTGGAGCTACATCCATGTAAGTACTCTTACATAGGCTGAGAGTGTGTTTCGTTTTCCTTATAGCAACCGTTTCCTCGGTTGAAAAATGCTAAGGCTGAGAGATAAAAAACTGTGGACCTGAAATGCTCATGACTCATCAAAAGGGCGAACATGGCCGACAAGGGCTTAAGGAATTGGCCATTGGGATGAACACTACATTTACAGATAATACATCCTCAGACATTTGAAAAGAACAGCTCGTTTTGATCATGTTGTCTACACCTCTGTCGTTCCTTGTGGTTCCTTATGTCGTGGCAATGAAGCCTATTTCGATTGCACATTTCCTCATTATTACATTTCTGATTGATGCTAAATACAATGGGGGGGGGGGGAAGAAAGCGGAAAACAAAACTGACGGAAGAAAGAGGAACAAATGCATATAGACAAGCTATTAATACAACCAAATATGATACAGCTGAGCTTGACACATTACAATTCCCTTGTAAAATGTGCAGGCACAGGCCGACACGCTGTGTAAATTGTACTCAATTAAAAAAGCGGTATGCGTTAGTATGTGCTGTTGCGAAATGTTCCGGGTGATTCCACACATTTACATAATGCCTTCGTCGAAAGGTTAACTTTTGTCTGATTTAAATGCCATAAATTCACTAAATGGGCTCAATGCATCTGGCCTGTATCTACAGGCACTATTATTGATTTCCATTGCTTTAGATAGGATATGATCAAGAACATTGTACACTCTAAATCAGAGCTGATTTATGTTTCTAAACATTTGAAATGAAGACAAAATAACACGGCAAAAAGAAATCAAAATCTGTTAAAAATATTCATAAATATGATATTAATCAGGCATTATGTATAGAGCAATAAGAGGGAAGGAAGTGTTCATAGTTTAAAGTTGCAACACACAGCACTAGAAAAAAGAATTTAAAAGGTAAAAAATTGCCAATTTTAAAAAATAAATTACTACAAAAACTACAAAATCTTAGCTGCATTGATACGTACAGTCATTGTTTATTTTTAGTTTCACTGACTAACAGTGCATTTAGTATTTGCGGGTATAGAAACTGCAGGTTTCAAATTCTGTTGCAGTAGCATTGATCTTCCACTAGAGGGCACGATGTATCCAATTTATATTCTATTGGGAAAATTGTTATCATCCTCCAATGAGTGCAATGATATTTAAGTAAAAACCAAAAAATGAGGTAAAAAAATAAAAATTAAAACTAATATATAAATAAATAACATGCTGAGTATTTCAACTGTATCCCTACATTAATGCACTGTAAAAAAATATTGAAGTGCATTCATTCACAAAACAGAACAACTTCAATCTTAGTTATTGTCTATGTGTGATCACTCAATAAACAGTTATGGTTGGTTAAAACATATATAACTGCCATCTAGCAGGTACGATATTTTCTTTAATACTATAATACTGTCCAGCAGAACATTGTATGAAAAGCTAAAAGTGTTTAACCTCAATTAAGAAGCTCACACGCTGTTCATTAGAAAACATATTTCAGCAGTCTTGAACACCAGCCAGTTGAAGTCGTACTTAATTTTTATTTTTTTATTTGAAATAATCATTATTGTGTTTGGGGGAAAATATATGATGGTAATAACTCACATGTTGTTATATTGCTTTGCTGTCTACAAAACTACTTAAAATAAGGAAGTAAACACAAACTCTATTGTATACAATATGAACCAATACTGCACAGCAATATCCGAAAGAGTTGAAACTATGTGTTTCAATAGGTTTTAAGTTGGGTTTAAAAAAATCAAGTGCCTCCAGATATTGTTATCAAAACAATAACTTCTACTTTTTTCTTCAGTTTTGAAACCTTGTTTTGAATGGTTTTTTTTCACATTAGGCTACTTGTACCCATAAATAAATAATAAAAATATACAAAATACCCTAAAAAATTAAATTCCTCTTTGGTTTGATCACATTATGGGCTCGAGGCTGTAGAAGTATACCCCTGGGATTTAAAAACAATTACTAAGCCATATTTCCAGTACTTATTTTCTGAACTGCAACTACATTTTCTATTCTGAATATAAAGTTAAATAATAGATATTTGCATTGGACTACTAAAGACCAAATGTACAAAAACATATTTTTGTAAACGTATCTCTTGGTGGTAAGTCTTATGTTTCACCAAAGAGCACATTCAATTGACAACTAATTCCCAATAATTAACATGTAATTACGTTTCAAGCTTGACAGGTTACATCTTAATTTCTATTAAAGATTCCAAAGGATTGGTTGAAAAAATACATAAAGAACAATTTTGAGTGAAACATCCAAATTGAGGTAAACCTAGAAAGTTGATCCAAATAAGTGTTTTGACTCTTTCCAATTCTGGGCTGTCGGTGGATAATATCACAAGAAAGCAGAAATACGTCTCTATGGACAGACAAAAAAACACAAAAAACATCAGAGAACAAAAACCTACAGATACATAAAAAAAAGAATCAAAAGGTTATTTGTTTTTACTTTTCAATTGATAATTATCGAAAGTCACTGAAATCTCTCCTGTTGTTTTTTTTTTTCTTAGATCCAGGAAACATTCTGCAGTTGATTCCTGTTCATCTGCTACTGTACAGCACTCTAGACTGCTCTTTTTTACTCAGTAACACTGTTTAACTCTCACTTTAGTGATTCTCTCGAATGTTACAAAAGTAATGTCAGCGTTATGCATGCTCATAGGCCTATGGCACTGTTGAACATTTGGTACAAACACTGACTCCTCTGTGTTCCATCCTCTTCTCTGAACCCCGTTCAGTTCATATACAAAAGGCACCTATTTGGCATTAAAGTCAGGAGCAGGTATAAGGCTAGCCGTCAATACCCTGCACTCTTCTCTTTCTTATGTAAACCCCTTCTAAAAGGTGTCATTTCAAATCGCAACGTTCCAAAATTCAACAAACTTTGTGTTTCTAACACCGGAGATGGCCAATCCCCATTTTAAGTCTCTATTTTTATACGATATCGCACATGAAAGAAAGATTCTAAACTTTTAGTCTAGAATTTTAGTAAACAGCACTGAGAGTGTCTCTTCCTTAAAGTAATACAACAACACATCTTTGATGACGAGAAGTCTTTGAGAAATGAGAAAGAAGGAATTTGAAGCATATTGCTTTTGGTAGCTCTTGGGCGGAGTTCATTCTTAAGGACTGATAATCTGGCATCACACTGTGATGGTCATTAATATGACTGGGCCATTACTTCTTCCGCTCTAGGTAGTTGGAGGGGACCCAGCCCTTGCGTGGGCGTAGGGCGTCTTGGACCTGGCAGTACCACCATCCATTTGGGTTCCTCTCGAGAACCTCCAGGCACGTGCCCTCGGGGAAGCCCATGGTCTCGTCGTCCCCTCGGTAGTCGGCGATGGACACGTACACCTCCCTCCCGAGGTTGCTGTGGATCAGCTGGCTCTTCTCCATAGGCTTGGGCCTGACGGCGGAGACCGGGATGCCGTTGCGCTGTGAACCGACACCAACCGCAACCCTGCTCAAGGAGTCCGTCCCTCCGCCCGCCGCGAACCGCTCCGCCGAAGACCCCCTGGCGGTGACGGCGCCCTCTGCGGGCCTCGAACGGGCCTCGACTGTGACGGGATGAGCACGGACCGCGTTGAAGGAGGAGTTCCGGCGCACGCCGAGGGTCGCGGAGCCGGATCGGTAGTGGTCGTGGGCGCCCAGCGACTCGTTGCGCCTCAGGGAGGTTGTCATGTAGTGCTGACCCTCCCGGGTGGGCGGCGGGGCCGACACAAACACAGACTGGGGCCTGACGGCGGACTGAGGTCTGACCCCGCCGTTCCTCAATCTCACGGACCCGTTGACCAGCACGGCCGGCTTAGAGAAGCCCCCCGGAGGCTTGGAGGGAATCGGAGGAGTGTTCCTGGACCTCAGGCCCCCCGGCGTGTTGTGCACCTGGTGATGGTTGGTCAGACCCTGCAGGTTGATATTGTTGAGGGCCAGCACGCGCTGCTCATTCTTCTCCAGGCTGTTGGACTTGCTTCCGGCGCCGCTGCCCGAGCCTGAGCGCTGGCCGTCGGACTCCGACCCGCCGGTGTCCCTTCCTCGTCGGATGGGCTCCAAGTAGAAAGTGGGCGCCCAGCCTTCCTCGTCTCGCCAGCGGATATACCACCAGCCACTCTCCTGCCTCTCCAGGACCTCCACCTCCACCCCGGCCGGGAAGCTCAGCTCGGACTCCTGGATCTTGTCGTAGGCATCAGTGGTACGGTAGAAGTTCAGCCCTTCCAGATCAGAGTCTCCCCTACTTCCTTTAGAGTAGATGGAGGAAAGGTCTGATGTGCTGTTGCGGGAAGAATGAGAGTCCTCCGAAGAGATGATTGAGGCAGTCTCTGAGTCTTCCCCTCGGGAAGTTTTGACGCTTTGCCGTAGCTGACCAGTGGGTCTTAGCTGCCGTCTTAGAGAGCTTATGTCCATTCTCTCTGGGCTCTGAGGTTCCGACTTGGAGCTCAGCAATGGCTTGGGCCTAACCGAAGGTTTGGGCTTCGTAGAGGGGCTCTGGCCTATCCTCTGCTCCACAGTCTTAAAGCCTGGGGGTTTCCTGGATCCTCTACCTGATTCATCTAAAGATGACTTGGGGCTGCTGTCGGCTTTGGCTGACGACGAAGTTTGGCTCAGCTCTGGGGTGATCTTCTTTAATGGCTTTACCCCTGCTAAAGGAGAAGACCCTGAGGGTTTGCGGGGTACAGTTGAGGAGTGATAGATCCGCGGGGAGTTGGAACCACTGGAACCTTTGGCAAAAGCGCCTTCGTCACCGCTACTGCGTCTGAAGCCATCGTTCTCATAGATACACTCCTCTTTGGCCATCTCTTCAATTGATCTGAATGACCTTCTCCTATGGCTGATTATAACAGGGGAGGCTTTGCAGACTGGTGGAGAACTACGGTACCTCTCACAGACCACACTGTTGACCTTCACATCCAGTGGGCGACGTACTGTCTCTCCTTTCAGGGAGTCTGTATCAGACTCACATCCCACGGCTGGAACGTCGTACTCGGGTTCCTCGTATACAGCAGGGCGACTGGGGCTTTCGGGGGCTTTGGTGGACGAGACGCAGTGACCGGGTGAGGGTGAGGCTTCATCCGAGTCCGGCTTCTTGACAGGCGGAGCTGGGGGCGGGACTTTGGGCCGGGTGAGTGTGCTCGCTCTACGGTTTAGGTTGGGCTTCTTACGTTTGTCGATGTAGGAACATGGCGCCCAACCCTCCATCTCCCCGATCTGAACATACCACCAACCCCCGGAGTTCTTCTCTATGACCTGGTGGAATAGACAGGAGCGAGGATAACCCACATTTAAACACATGCATTTAGCACACTAGGTGTAGACCACGGTGCTATATGGGAAGTGGAGCAGGTCTCTTATTCTTCAACAGCGTTGCTGTTAAAGCGCATGTCGTTGTTATTAGATCCAGACACACACATCAACAACATTGTATCGTCTTTCCTGCTATTTTCTTCCAACTTCAAATGTCCAGCCTGACCTCTAGTTGAATTGGTTTTCATACAGAATGCTGTCAGCATCATCAAATTTAACAGACCGCCAAGGCCGTATCTTTGCCTCTTCGGCAGTAACGTTGTCACACATATTCATTAGACCTAGCTAGATGTCAATAGCACCTGATGTACAGCAGTTATGAGCACAGATAGACAGTGGAAAAAATGTAAGTATCAGTATGTGCAATTGACTTGACAAAAAATCTTAACTGTTGTATGTCAAGAAAAAAAAACTTATCTCCACACCTAGTCTTTCTACAGAGAGTTTTACTTGTGAAACAAGCTACTAATATTTTTTAAGGTATACAGTCAGCTTTGATGACAGGGATTTTCAGATAATAAGTCTTACTTTAAGAATAATCTTTTTTTAATACCTAAACTCTGAGATAACAGAATAGTGTTAGTGGAATTAAAGCCACTTAGTGGAAATTAAAGGAACTCATATTACTTGGTGGGAACACTGGCCCTTCCTAACGGTACAATCAGGCAGTTCTGGTGACTGTTTGGAAGACGCCAATGAATTATGTTTAAGATAACATGTCCAGTGTTGCCCTTGGCTACACATGGGGTTGTGTGTTAACTCTAGAACTGGAGACCATTCTGTCTGGTGTGATCTGCAATGGCCTTCCCAGGTTAGGTGTTTGAAGTGTTTGCTATATCTTTTGCTTGTGAACGACTGACATGACACAGTTAGAAGCTTGAACTTGCATCTTGGTTTCCATTGGATTTGATACTCTTCATTGTAGTGAATTCTGGACCTCCAGCCATTTTAAATAAATAAATAAAAAAATTAATCATGGTAAGGCAGATGTTCATACGGCACTGACAGATAATGTATAGCATTTTCACAGTCTTGGTAAGGCAGATTTTTATACTGCATGGATAGATAATGTATATCAGTTTCAAAGTCTCTTCATTTATTCTTTTAATTTTATTGGGGGGGCATTTTTTGCAGGGTATGGATAGTATTATATCAATTGGGGCAGAAACAACATTTTCTATATCTATTGATAAATATATTCCATACCTATCTATATAAATATACATACACACAGGGGCGCAACTGCCCATTTGCAAAGGGGTATGCAAGATCAATGTTGGCCCCCCCCCCCACAAAGCACTGTTTTTCATTTTGCCTTTTTATTGGTTCTGCACCCCAGAAGGCTTCCCTCCTCTATCCATCGTGGTCATGTGACTGTGTAAGGTAATGTCGGGTAATGAGTGTTGAGCTGTTGATATGCAATGACTTGATAAAATAAACTACATTGTTTAAATAATTTAAAATGCTAAACAAAGTGAACTAGGGCGCCCCTATGCACTAAGGCGCCCCTATGCACTGCATATGCTGCATACCCCATTTTTGCGCCTCTGCATACACAGGTACTTACATCAGCTTTTTGCCCTCCACGGAAACTGATCCCATCAGAAATGCAGGACTGAAACTCTGCAATGGTGTAGTACTCCGCTTCCACAGTAGGGGGCTCTGGTGGTTTGGGTAACTGAAAGCCCTACACAAACACGCCCACACGCACACAGTAATGTGCATGTATATGTTCAGGACATGAGAAGTAAATGAAGTACAGTTAAACATTTGAACAGGTCTGTTAGATTTAAAAGACAAAGGATTTCTAGTACATTCTTTATATGGGGGGGCTCACCAGATTTGTTTCTCTTCTAGGAGGAGGTTTTTGTCGGAGGTTGGGAGAACCTGATGGATAGATGGACTGATTAAAATGATTTAGCATAATTTTTTTATGATGTTGTTTAATTTGACCTTTCTAATATTGTAAAGGCCCTGTCTTACAAAGTACTGCATCGACTCATGTTGTGAACAGTTTGTTTGTATACACGCTCCTTTTTTTCCGTTTTGAGGTGGCCATGTGCCTGTATGAAATTGATTTGATTTCCCCGACAAGACTGAGCTGAATTAGTGGGTTAATGACACTGCAAAGACTAGAGCTCAGTGCTAAACAGCACAACATTGCTTCTAATCGCATTTCATTAGACCCAAATATCAGTCACACAAAAACATTAGTTTGATTTAGAAAAACTCCTCCCAAATATTAGTGTGCAGCCAATGCTTCACTCTTACCTATAGCATCAAGGCCTATACAAAAAGAAAACATAACAAAGACTCCATCAGTAGACTAATTACGGTCTAACTAGAATTATCCACGCGACTAATTATACATGAACCTCACCTATGGACACTCTGTGCGGCGCTACACGTGCTACGGCGGGGGAACCCGGTTCTGTCTTCCCCTTGCCATCCTGGAGAGGGGCCGTGGCACCGGGTCCCAGGCTCGGACTTGAGGTCCCCATCGCGGATCTCAACCCAGGGCCGGGGGCCTGCTCGGGCCCGGGGTTGAAACCGGGGGCGTGCGACATCGGCAGGCTGATCTCGCTCTTGGAGATGTGCCGCTCGGGGCTGGCGGCCTCACCGTCTGCTTGGACGTCCTTGGAATCAGAAATGGAAATGCTTTGAAAGTGCACGGGAAATCGAACGGTGACAAACGGATCGAAGGATGTAAACCCACAGGAGCACAGTGCTAGAGATAAGACAAACCAGTCCCAAAAAGCCTGCACGTGCTTAAATATTGAGGTTAGAGTTGTGAGGAACATCTTGCAACGCACCTTCTCGCTGCTGGACTTCTTCTGGA
>JACXGK010004877.1:18848-28942 GCA_016801125.1 Novumbra hubbsi
CCCTAAATCACTGCTCCACTACCCTAACCTCAAATTGCCGCTCCACTACCCTAACCCTAAATCGCCGCTCCACTACCCTAACCCCAAATCGCCGCTCCACTACCCTAACCCCAAATCGCCGCTCCACTACCCTAACCCTAAATCACCGCTCCACTACCCTAAACCCTAAATCACTGCTCCACTACCCTAACCCTAACCCCATCAACGGGAGTCCACCTTAAAGCATCCAAAGTCCTATTTTACCTAGATTATACTAGATGTTAGGGTAGACTAACATCTAGTGTTCAACTTGTGTTGAAGCCTTTCTGAGGTGTTTTAGAAAACTGATTTGAATCCTCTCTGCATTGACATGCAGGTCAACATTGCCTGATATGATGTACCCTGCCCCAAACCCACCTAAAAGGGAGAAAAGAATCATGAAGTCCTGACAGTTAGTATGGGTCCATGTGTTGTTTCTCTGCGATGACAAGGCCATCTGATTTCCTAACCCATCTGCTCTGTTTATAAAACACGTGAGGCTCCCCAAGTATTTATTCTGTAACATTAGGGAATGAGGCTTATAGCTGTTCAGAGTCATAAATAGTAGGGAAAACTGGACTTGTCTCTTACTGCCTTTCAGCAGTTCTCTGCAATCCAAGCTAATTTATAACTTTCTGCTGCCTGCAAGGCACATAGACTCATGCAGATGTGTACCATATGCTAACGTGCACACTTGACACACACACAAACTCACACGTTCCAGCAGTTTAGAAGAGAGCACTGTTTCACATATTTCTCTTCAACGTCCATTAATTGAATTGGTCACATCTCTGCCGCGTTATTGGTCATATGGCAGAGTCCTATAATGTGGTTTGGGACCAAAGGTACTGCACACACAGATTTTATACCGTACATACACATTTCGTATCCCCGCCAGACCCACCGAATCAAACAGTGAATTATGACCAATGTGGAAAATCACCATATACAACAGTTGCGTAACTGCTGTAGATGATAGAATGGGAAAAAACGTTTTTCCTTAAACCCATTAAGTTTTCCTTGGTCGTTTTCACAGTGTTTTCTCGTTGTTAATGTTTTGAAATAGCCTTTGTTGTGCTTATTGGGGTGTCAGGCATTGTGACCGTGAAATAACCGGTGAAACAGACTAGCCATGCCACCACTCTGACACACGCGTGCTCCCTACACGGTGTTAAGGGCAGGATTTTTGGTTAGACCGGTTTGTTAAGGTTAACACGGTGTTAACATCAGCGCTGAGGGTTTCGAGTCTGATAACCCAATGTGTTCAGTCAGAGCAGTCTGAAGAAGACTTTCATTGTCTTTCCGCCGATACTTTCCCGTTGTTGTTTGGCGCCTCGACTAGTGTTTCACCGTTGTGCCACGTTGGTTTTACCTCAGTGCTTACTGTTACAATGCGACTGTCCTACATCGCTGCCATGAAGATGTATCCTTGCCGTACGCAAGCTAACGAAATTCCAGACCAAAAAGAGGTTTTGATTTATGGCATGCAACCCTTAGTAGAGAGACCTCTCATTCCTTTTTCAAGTCCAAGATTCAAAGTGTAGGGAAAATCTCCCGCGACACGCGTTGACCTTTGGGCCGACTGAGGGGATGTTGGCCCATGTTCAACGAGAGACTCAAGCCACCACCAAGGCCAAGCTACTGCCACTGTTCAAAAGGCAAGAGTCAAATCCAACCATGCAATATGCATGGAACTTAGTTTAGCCAGGAGAAAAATCGAGAGCCATTTTTCTCAAAAGGCCACCTGTCTGGCGGTGAAAAGTAAAAGCAGCCTTTTGAATTACACTCTCTGGCTTCTGGCGAGGGAATTGCCAGTTTCAGCAACATAGTGTGGGCATACCTAGCAGTTTCTGATGGGGCTCCACCGGTAATGAGATGCAGTGAAATGGGAGGCAGAGATACTGGACTACTCCCACCTAGCATTAACCAGAGGAGGATAAAGAAGAGGTGGATTTATTTTTGCCCTTCATCACACTAAGAAAGCCCCACACACTCACCAACGCCTACACAAACACACACACTTACATAGAGTAAAGAGAAAAGGAAGACAGAGTGAGAAAGAGAGAGAGGAGAAAGGAAAAGAGAGAGAGAGAGGGGGAACATTCTCACATGTTTCGAATTAACATTGTCCATGTGTCAACATTTGCCATGCTACGCACTTTATCCAACAGGCACTATGGACAGAAGCAAATTTTTGCTTTCTGGACAGTTGATTCTACGAAGTTGTTACGTGTTCCCTCAAGCTACATGTTCCGTTTTGCCTCCAGACAGACAAACAATAAAGCATGTTTTCACATTGAGACTCTTGTCAGGGTGTTTTGCCCATTTCCACAGAGGAAGCCAAATGGCTTGGCAGCTCTCTGGGGCTACTTGGGACTGAGCTGTTTATGTGATCTCTGTGCTGTTGATCAAGTTGTGTCTGATCTGAGTATTGCTCATGTGTGTGTGTGTGTGTGTGTGTGTGTGCGTGTGTGCGTGTGTGCGTGTGTGTGTGTGTGTGTAAGCTCCCGAATCCGCAAAAACAAAATGAGTAATGCCCCCCGTTTCGAAAATCCTTCCTTTGCGTGTGGAAACAGACCCCATCATCAGGATGTAGTCTTTACTAAGCTAAAGAAAGTGGGTCAACCTGGCTATCCTGCGATGTTGTGGCCAATCAGGACACTGTTGAGACAAGAACAATGGCTCTGCTGAACTAGGACAACCATATCATGCCTACCTAACCCTAACCCAAAAAAACTGTTGTAAAAAGCCCCCCGTTAATATTTGGATCGAAAAAACAGGCTCATTCAACCAATTACGTCACCGGTTGAACTTTTCTGGCACGACATTTCAGAAATACTGCTCCGGTAATTATCTGAAACACCCCCAATCACTCATAATTAGTAGGCTTTCCCTATAAAAGAGCAGGGAACAAATTATTGATGACATCAAGGGAAGAGCTTAAAGGAGCGATCTGGGACTCAAAGAAAGCTACCCGTTTTCCTTCAAAACGTATAAATCATGAGACCTGGAATATGGAAAAAGAAGTGTCATCCTCCACCAGGGGTTGGAACATGGCGGGGGGGGGGGCAACCTTGCCGGTCGGGAGGGCAGCTGTAAAAATGAAACTGGCCAAATAAAAGGTAGCTCATCTAACGAAGTACACATTGGCCACGATGTGAACACACAGCAAACTGTTGTTTTAGCAGGTTTCAGTCATATTGGCAGTGTTATTGGTGGCAGGTGTTCCTGTGTGTGTGTGTGTGTGTGTGTCCATGGCTAGGCCCAGTGCTTAGGCTGGGTTCCCTCAACCTGAACCGACACAGTAAAAAAATATTTTAAGGAATACCCTCACGAGTGCTTGTTTCCTGCCTAGGTTTTAACATGTCAGAACCGAATCAGAACACACTTACACAGAAGGTCTGAGTTTTGTATGCTTAACTGAAAACTTGTTCAGCATAGACCTGAATAAGTGCCCGGAATTGTCATTCCACAGTGTTGGGTTTTGGTGGAACGCAGATTTTGTTGAACACAGTACCATGCTTGCCCTCTCTCTCTCTCTCTCTCTTTCTTCATCTCCCTCGTTCGCTCTTCTCTGGGAGTGAATGAGGTCACAGGGAAACAGACATACCCGTTGCTGGCTGAAGTTGGCCTGGCCTGGAGATAAATGTGTTGAGAGAAAGAGGGAGGGTGATAGGAAGGGAGAGATTATAAGGGTGAGAACTTGGAATGGGGGGAGTTGTAAAGCGAGAAAGCGAGAGAGAAGGATGCAAAACAGATGTCCGTCCAGGCCTTCAAAGAGAGTAACCAGCACGCGTCCTCTATCCAGAAACTGCACAGAAACGTTCCTGTCGCGGTACTTTTCCGTCCTGCCAAAACTTGACGGGGGTATCGTAACGTTTCTTCAACGACACTCTATTCAAACAGGCCTTTGAGGAAACCGAGGTATCCCACCGGGCGATAGTGTTACTCGTTTGGCTGCATTCTGTCGCTCCGCCATAACGAACAACAGATCGGACATGCGATACAGGCTCTGGGTTGGATGCGGCCGCGTCGGGAAGAACCACATAGAGACCTTTCTGCAGAGTAAGCGGAACGAAAGGGACACGGGGGCCCGTGGCTTAAAATAGCCCCAAAACAATCATGGAGGTCTAGGACGAGGCCCGGGAATCAGGCCTGGGAGGAAGAGAATGTGTGTTATTCTTATACTGAATCATTCAAACCCTGTGTGTAAACCACTCATGTCTACGTTGAATGAAAATATGACATTGAAAGCTAGCCTAAAAACAGAACTTAAAAATATTTTGTTGGTAAAGACATGATAACATGCAAGGAAACCCAAACCAAAACCTTCAGACCCATCTTCTTTCAACAAAACTCTACAGAATGCCATCCTGTTCACTCTGGGTGAACTATGTTTGAGAAAAATGGCGTAGGTAATTGGAAATCAAATATGTCTGTAAAAGTACCCAGGCGGGATATGTTTGAGGGGGAAGTTACGAGGATACGCAAACCCTCATGCCGTTTGGTTTCATAGTCTACTTCACTGTCTTTATTGATACTGTATAACCTGACGAGAAATGAAAGAACGTACATCCCACAGTAAGGGTTGTGTTACCTGACTTTTATAAAACACTAGGGTTCGGTTAATATGAGTTGAGTCACAAGTATACTTTTGTGTGTGTGTGTGTGTGTATGAGCATGTCTGTGTGAGTCGTGTTACAAGCGTATGGATGTAACTGAGGTGAAGGGGTTTTATTAGACTGTGTTGACTACACATAAAAGTCAGCATCAGTTTGTAAGTGGCCTGGCCTTGAACCGCTGTGGCTGTGTGTTGGTCCCCTGCTGATACAACAACCATCACACTACAATCAATAGCTTTGGCACCTTCCTGTCCAACATGTGGACATGTGCTCTCGGACTCTAACATGCCGTGGGAGACACACTAATACTTAGAATGCCAAAAGGCTAGAGCCGGCCCTGCTCACAAAGCAGATGAGTAGCAAGAAATTAGCATTAAAATGTGTGTTACAACTGCAAACTGCATGTGGCTCTAAAGAACATTAATTAAAGACTTGCAAAATAATACGTATTTTTAGAAGGAGGTCCTTGCCTAGGGTTTGGTTCAGAATCTGTAAGGATTCTTGACAAAAAAACATTTGAAAAGCCCTGAGCTAGGTTGAAATGTAACTAATAGCCACTCTTGGCTTCTAACTATCTTTAGACGTCTAGCTGTCTCTTGGCTTAAAAGTCTAACTTCCTGTTAGAAGTCGACTGTCCATTTTTACAGCCTGAAAGGGATTGATGATAAGTTAACAGCAAATGTTAAGTTACAGCCTCACAAGTAAAACCATTACAAAACCAAGCCAAAACTCCCTTTAAGTTAAGTCTAGCTTTACCCGCTCTTCCTGTCTGTCTGTCTGTAGGCTCTGGGTTAGGTAAGGCCTTTTTTTAGCAGCTCTTTGACTTAGGGTTAGGGTTTGAATGTAGTCTGAATGTAGCCGTAAAATCAGACTAGAACTATATTAGGTTAAAGCAACTTGGACTAAGCTACCTTGCAGTAGTACTTGTTGTGTCATGTAGCACTTGTTGCCTGATGTTGTCTAATGTAGCACCATGGTCCCGGAGGAACATTATTTTGTCTCATGGTGTACAACCGTATATAATCGAGATTATATAGACAATACAATCTACTGGACTTGACTTGCTTTAAGCAATTAGGGCAATGCTACTAGCGCTAAGCTAATAGTGCTAAGCTAGCTCTAGCCGAAGTGATGCAGGGTAAAACTTGACACCATTTTGCTCCTACCTAAGTAACACTTGGCCCAGGGGTACATGACTAAAGCTGGTCAACAAAGGGCCCCAGGCCAAGGCAAACTAAACCCACAGCTTAGACTCAGTGAAGACAGGGTAGATATTAGGAAAGCATATGTTGGTTAGCGGGGGCAATGCCAGCCTAATCTTCCCCCCTGTAGGGTAATGGTGTTCGTGTTTTTGATATTTTTACAGGCCTGCGTGTGGAAACACAATTTCACGCACGTGTGTAAGTACAAGCATATGTGTGATTAGGGTCCGGAAGTATTCCTAAGGTCCTTGGGACAGCAGTGACAAATTCAGTGGCAAAGAGCACAGAGAGAGAGAGAGAGAGGAGATGAGGGACAAATCTGTTTTCCGGCTGGCCTGTGGGCTGGGAGAGCGGCAGAGTACCCTAAAGGACCTTGTTTGCTGCCTAGCATCACAGGACTTCTGCAAGATCCATTAGGCCAGGCTAATGACACAGAAAATAGGGGGTGTTTTCCATATTCGGCCGCAGCATGGAGCCGCAGAATGGAGGCCTAGTTGCATCGATTCAACAGGCATGTATGTGCAACAATGGGAAAAAGCCAAGTGAGTTGAGTGTCTTTGATTTGTTTTTCAGAAATGTATCTGGCTTTGGCCCCTGCTATCAAACCATGTTCAAAATTAAGACATGCCGAAAGGTGTTGAACGGCAGGAAAAAAAGCTTTGAAAATACAATTATTTTTGTCTATCGACAAACCAAAATAATTGTAAACCCATTTGGATCCTATAGAATAAGAGGTGGGAGGTTGTTACCACGGCAAAGCAAAACAAATTTATCTTTCTAGAACCTACTTCTCTAAAGCAGTGTTTTAATAGTACCTTCTTGTTTTTTAAGTTAAATAAATGATGGTATGTGATATACATTTGTATACATTCATATCAGGACGATGAAAACTTGGCAACAACAAACCAACTGCCCAACTTCTGGCCACGCAACACATTCAAGTGAAATTTACCAACTGAGACCTTTCCCCTTCAGACTGTTTTCGTTTCCCAAACAATGACCTGACGAGACACAAAAAGACTCATAGGAAAGCCGGGACGCAGGCCCAGACATGGCTTCTCCTCCTCACTTTCTCCTGCTTCCAAACTGATTCTTTCTACACACCAGCTCCCTTCACTAGATAGTAGCTTGGAAATCGTCAGACATACAGTCACATATCCCACAGCTGAAAGTCATGACATCAGTACATAGTCGCATACAGATGCTCGTAGCACACGTAGCATACAGATGCTCGTAGCACACGTAGCATACAGATGCTCGTAGCACACGTAGCATACAGATGCTTGTAGCACACGTAGCATACAGATGCTCGTAGCACACGTAGCATACAGATGCTCGTAGCACACATAGCATACAGATGCTCGTAGCACACGTAGCATACAGATGCTCGTAGCACACGTGCACATCACGTGACTTCACATGTGTGTCACAGACACCAATACACCTTCCTCTTGTGTCATTGACAGTAAACGGTGAAACAGCCGGAGTTGATGGTCACAGCAGGTGTATGACAACACCGTCCCGGTGGGGATTTGAACCCACCGCTATCCATGCTGCCATTCTTCAAAGCATGTGACTGCATAGAGAGTATGGCGTCAGTGCTACCAAAGGCACAGGCTGGTTTAAAAAACTCTGACGCGTACTTGAAAAGCAAGACATCAAACGGAAATGCAAGAGCCGTAAAACATTAAGGAGACCTTAAAGAAACAACGTATTTAGGAATAGCGATGTTAAATTGCGGTTCGCGATTCTGTGACTGAAACTAAATCTAAGGATACGATCAGAGCCGAGGTTGCTGTGCTTGTTTGGCCTGGGGGTGGAGGGATTCCACATGTTTACAGTAACCTTACACTTCATTGGCAGTGACAGTATAGCTTGCATTCATATTTAAAAAATATATATTGTATTTCTAACAAATGTTTTCACTGCAATTGTCATTAAAATATGTCAAACTTTATCTGTGGAGGTTATAAAAAAATAAATAAAAAATTAGGTTGTGGTTTGGGAAAAGACAATTATGTACCACTGATGAGTAGTTAAACATAAATGATAACGTCTAATGAATAGCATGTGACTCACATAATAGCTGTGAATCAAAACCTCATCAAGAAAAATAACAAAAACAGACTGATACATTCAACATGTATTCATGTAACAAGCCATCCCCCGGAGAATCCGTGCACAGAACTAAGATGTGTAAATATAACCTAATTTCACAATAGCTGAACTTTTACAGCATTCACATTTGCAGATGAGATAAGCTTTCCCTTATGGCCGACCATGGAAAAAACATTGAATATTGACCCAAGAACAGCTGCGTTGCAGAACCCTCCGCTCTGTTCCCACACCACGGAAGTTGCTGGAACTACTGCCGGCTAGGCCGGACAACTGTCTCACTGTGCCGACGAGAAATGGCAACGGGAATAGAGCAGAGAGCCGGTCAAACAGGCGGATGGGAAAAACACATGGGCTGAAGGGGAGAAGGAATGTCGGCCATTGAAGAAAACTCGGCCGCTGGGTCGGCAGCAAAAGAAAAAGACCTTTTCATCAAGGTTTTCCGCTGACTTCAGCCTGTTGGGGTTGTTTGTGTTTGAGTTGAGCCAGCTGTCAATTGCTTTTTACCACGGCAAGTTAGATCCATCTCTCGTGTTGCTAAATCGGTTTAGAATAGACGAAAACAGAAGTGGAGCAGATTTTGCATTAACTTTTTGCTGACCTAACAGATGTCAGCTGGAGTGAATTACACAGCCAATTATTACAGTTGTAGCCCGTAAACATTCTTTGTCTTGTTTATGCTCTGTTTTTAGACAATTCAACTGCCATGTCTTCTGTAGTTGATAACATTGGGAAGTAGAACTCGGCAATTTAACTGCCATGACTTCTGTAGTTGATTGGGAAACTAAATTGGAGAAAAACTCCAGGGTAAACAGAGTATACATAAGCGACTATCCCAAGGCTCTGAAATAAAAAGCTGGAATCTAGCTGATGAGGCAGAATGTCTGTCTTCTTTCGTGCTTGTTTGCGGTCTCTCACGCTCCTCTACTTACTCAGAACTTTGGCTGTCGACCTTTGGCTTTTCCGAGATGTAACCCGTAACATATCTCACTTGCCAGTGAAGTATAGTGGATGTGTTTGTTTTTTTGTCTAGTCTACATTCTTGCAGCACACGATTTGCTTCCAGCCCAAAACTGCCACCACTCTACACGCACACACGCACACACGTGTGCACACAGACGCACACATAACATACAGGCATAAACTTGACCGATAGCCAGACAATGAGTCGATAGGAGAGAACAAAAGAAAAAGAGAGAGACAGAGAGAGACAGAGAGAGAGACAGAGAGATGAAGGGGAGAGAAGGGGGGGGGGGTTCTGGGAGACAAAGAGAGGTTGAGGGGAGAGAAAGCTGGTTGTGGAAAGTGTGTGTGGACTGTGTGTGTGTCCAGGCGTGTAAACACAAGCATGTAAACATATCCTATCATCTGTAACGCAAGGAAAGTGCTTGTGTAAAAGAGAAACAGAGTCAATGTTTGGGCCTGTGTACAAACAGAGCCAGGGGGTGGTCAGAGAACACCCGTGTACAAACAGAGCCGGGGGGTGGTCAGAGAACACGCGTGTACAAACAGAGCCGGAGTGGTCAGAGAACACGCGTGTACAAACAGAGCCGGAGTGGTCAGAGAACACGCGTGTACAAACAGAGCCGGGGTGGTCAGAGGAACAACCAACGGGGCACTCACCGCTCTCGCTCTTCTCGATCACGTCCACCGTCTCCCCGGCCTGGAGGCTGATCTCTGAGTTCTCCTGCTTGGCGTAGCTGGCCACCACCACGTACTGCTCCAACGCCATGGGGTCCGAGCTGTCGGCGCCTGCACGTGAGGACGGGAAGAAACACGCCGTCAGCCAGCTCCCGGTCGCCGAGCCCCTTCCCCGCGTTGGGCGCGGGCGCCCAGCTCCAACGCGCGCCCGTTGCCGGCACGCTGCCATAGGACGGATTGACGCCTGCCGCCTCAGCCGATCGGAGCGCTCGCTCGGCTCGCTATCGGGCCATCTTATCCCGAAACGCCGGGCCACGCGGCGGAACCGTCCCCCGGCCCGCAGCGTCGGACGCGGGAGCGTCTGAGGGAAACCGAGACGGAGGGGCGGGGTGAGGACGGGACGAACATGCTCCCCATTACAGGGCCCCCATGACGGAAGGGGCGTCGCGGAGAAACGCGGAGGGAGAGAGGCGAAGGGGGAGGGAGAGAGGTCGGG
>JACXGK010004878.1:0-23965 GCA_016801125.1 Novumbra hubbsi
AGAGAGGGAGTGCCAGTGTGTTTTACCAGAGAGGGAGTGCCAGTGTGTTTTACCAGAGAGGGAGCGCCAGTGTGTTGAAGCAGGAATAATTGATGCAGTAGGTGGGCATTTCACCACCAAGGACGCTCCAGAACGGCTGCGCTCGTTTCACTGCTAAACACGAGGTGGGCTGTGTGAATGGAAAGGTTTAAAGAGAGAGAGAGACGTGCCTGGTCTAGATTGACTGGCGCAGACACTGTTTGAAACCTGTATACAGTATGTCTGGGTTGGCTTCCTCCACGCGATAACGACAGACACATTCATGAAGTGTTCCTTAAGTGATTATAGTGTTCGTGGACGTGTGTGTGTTTGGATGTGGGTGTGTATATGTCTTCCCTGTGTCAGCCAGCAGCTGTGTGTATTTAGTTGTGTGTTTAAACCCGCAGGGTCCTGATGTCCTCTCTACCCCTGTCGTCCCCCGTCGTCCCCCCTCTCCCCCTCCCTCTCTCCCTGCCGTTTCCACTCTTTTCTCCCTTCTGGTGGACATATGTGACCTATCTCACACACACACACACACACTCACACACACCTTGTTTTCATAACCTTTCAGTGCTATAATACTTCAGTTTTTATTTAAATTAATATTTTCCAGCTGTTTGAAAGGCTCAGTGATGCAAGTCCCTGCCACAGCGGGTTCGAATCCCGGTAGCAGCATAACAACAATGCGAAGGCATCCAGTGATGGAGGGCCCAGGCGGGCTCTGTGCTGCCCAGGTATGGCGGTGGGAAGTAGTGGAATGTGTTCCCCTCAGGGCGGCGTTACCAATCAGAACAACTTGGCAAGATGTCTAGCTGTCCCACGCCACAGTCACACACACACACACGCGCACACCCTCACCCACACACACACATAGCTAGGGCAGTTCAGCTCTGCCTCAACAATTCATTGTCTGGCAGGTTTTTCTGAGTGTTTGGGGGTCACAGACCAGTTGTAGAAGAAAATAATCTACAATTGGCCACGGGGCTGTCTGAGTTCTCGTCGCTCAGCGCCACGGCAACCGAGACATCTTATCTCCTTGCCCATGTTGTTGTATATCACTAGAGGTCTCACCACAATAGATGCTGTCCAGCTTTATCACATTTCACCTTAGATGTGATTGTCACACCACACTAGAGGTTGTCTAGCTTTATCACATTTCACCTTAGATGTGATTGTCTCACACACGTGCACGCACACGCATTTACGCACTTTGGTAGAGTTGGCACCAGATGTCTCCAGCTGTCACCAATGGAAACATATGTTATGTCTCTGTGCGTGCATGTGTGTGTGTGTGTGTGTGCGTGCATGTGTGTTTGCTTGTGTGTGTGTGCTTGCTCTCATCCAAATAAGCCCTTGTGTTTACTTCAGTTTTTGTCTACATATTTCTGTGAGCCTCTTGGTTTCCTGGGCTCCTTTCATCTTCTCCCAGCACTCCTCTCTCTCTCTCTCCATCTCTCTCCATTTCTCTCCCTCTCCATCTCTCTTTCTCCATACATCTCTCTCTCTCTCTCTCTCTCTTTCCATCTCTCTCTCTCACTCCTTGATTTATAAAAATGCCTGGTCCCACCGTGTAGCCAACACACACAGCAGCTGAAGCAGTGCTATTTTCATGTATTTCCATCAGTACTCCTCTTGGTATTCCATCCAGCATCTGGGGAGGCAGAATGTAGAGCAACGTCTAGGAAGTGATCCTCTGTTTGGTTCAAGGAGGCGACAGCAAAATGACTGACGGCCCAACACTGTCAAACATCACATTCAATAATACTTCATGGAGCTTTAATTACCAAGCCTTTTGATTCGGGTCCTTGTGGATCATTTATGTAACCGCTTATTTTATTTCATGGATGTATTTAGTTTTGTTGCATTGAATAATGTAGCTTTCGGTTCTTGTCTGTGAAGGAAGCCTAAACTGATAGGAATTGGGTGTGGAACATGTGCAGGGGTTACATCTCATGCACACACACACACACACACACAAACACTGGAGATTCCCTGTACTCTTGGGGCACTTTTGTTCCACTCAGGGTAACTCTGATGATCTATGTGTGTGTGTGTGTTGTCCCATGATAGATGATGGAGATCCTCAGACTTGCCTGATCATGTGTTTTGCAGAGCTGTGACATCAACAACACACTTTGCCATGATGCTTGTTTGTGTGTGTTTGCTAGTGAGGTGTGTGACCGACTGACTGGGGAGCTCTTCTAAGTTTGTTTCCAGTGTCACCGTGGTGACGTTTCCGGGAGACCCCCTGTGGGGGGAGTGCTGAGTGGTGACTCATACTGACATCACCCTCGCACCTCCTTCCCTTCCACCATTATTCCTACTCCATTTCTCCACTCCTTCTGTCTCTCCTTTCCCAAATGTCCTCCTCCCTTCTTTTCCTCTCTTTCTCTTCCATCTCTCCTGCACCTCCCATGTCTTCTCTCCCTTCTCCTTTCCTTGTCCTGTGCCCTCTCCTTTTATCTCCCTCTCTCCTCCTGCCCTCTCTAGTTCTCTTCTCTCCTCCTCTTCTCCACCTTTCTCTGGGGGAATATATAAGGTAAACATCCTCCCTCTCTGTCTCTGTGGTGGAGGCTGGAAACATCAACTCACGTTGTTCCAATCTCCTGGTTTACAGCCAGTGTTAAATCATGGAAGGTGTCCCTGTCGAGTTGTTATAAGTGCTTGCATCAGGCTCACTTGCTTAGAGCTAGTAGTGACAAAAACATACGCAGGTAGAAAAGTTAATTGCAAAAGAAATTGTATACACGGGTGTTTGCACTGAGATGAGCCTGGGGGTGAAAGAGCTGGAGAAGGAGACGAATGTAAAGGACGTAGACAGTGAAGCATGTGGATGGGGTTGTGTGATGTATGGCCTGGCGTTTGGCCCTGTGGTGGCGTGTGGCTGGGCTTAGCCAGGTTGCTACGGGCTGGGTGATTTGTGGTCCTTGAGGCCCCTGGCCGTCACACATCATGAGCCTCGCGTGGAGAAATTAAATTGGTTTACCGCCGGCCACGGAGCACCGACATACAGCCTTTCCGTAAGGAATGAGGAGCCACAGACACACAGACGGCCCTTCCGTAAGGAATGAGGAGCCACAGACACACAGACGGCCCTTCCGTAAGGAATGAGGAGCCACAGACACACAGGCGGCCTTTCCGTAAGGAATGAGGAGCCACAGACACACACACAGCCCTTCCGTAAGGGAGGACTTGATGTCCTCCTTAGAGGCCCTTTGAAGGAGAGAGATAGCTCTGTTCACATCGTGTGTTAACGTCGTTGGGTCTGTGTCTGAGGTGGTCGTCTGGTCCTGATGATCTCCCCAGTCTACTGCTCAGGAGAACGGTTTAACCGGTCACACCTGCACCTGGAAATGTATCAATCTCGCTTCTGCCAGCGTGTGCGTGCATGTGTGTGTGCTTGTGTATACGTCAATGTCTGTGTGTCTTTCTCTGGGGACGAGATATCAACTGTGAGGACGATGGTGAGGAGGATAATCGCTGATTCTTAACACATCGACATCCTGAAGAGGCGCTAGAAGCTGACTGGTTGAATTGCTGGAGTGGGCTAAATGAGTTTGTGGCGCTCCTCGTATCTGCATGACATTCTCCTCAGTCAGGCCTCCTCTCATCCTGACTCCTGCCCCCCAGCCCCACCGGAAAAGCTGAGTAGCATTAGAAAGGATGCAATACTTCGCAGGGCTTCCCTTTGCTGTGCAGGCGGGAGATCAGAGATCAATGCCCAACATCCAGACAACATCACCACAACGCCTAGAAAATATACCGGAAAGTCTCTACAACATGACTACATAATCTGCATCGCATCTAGACAATATCCACTCGACAACATCCACTTTGACAACATTCACACAACAGTCAGACAAGGTACCTGACCAAGTTGAACCTCTGCTGCAACAATCCCTTACTCATTCTAGCTATCCAATGCTAAACCGACCTCATTCTAGCTATCCAATGCTAAACCGACCTCATTCTAGCTATCCAATGCTAAACCGACCTCATTCTAGCTATCCAATGCTAAACCGACCTCATTCTAGCTATCCAATGCTAAACCGACCTCATTCTAGCTATCCAATGCTAAACCGTCCTCATTCTAGCTATCCAATGCTAAACCGACCTCATTCTAGCTATCCAATCCCAAACCTTCTACATTTTAGCGATCTAATTTTAGCCCTCCCTCATTCTAGCTATTCAATCCTAACAATTCTAGCTGTCCTATCATGAACCTATCAGTGGCGCCTAGTAACAGCTTGAGAATCCTAGTCAGAGAGAGTGAGAGCGGACACCTCGGAGAAAGCAAGGCTTTAATTGGCTAGTTGTTAGGATATTTACATTTCATCTGCATCAACGTTTTTAACGACTTTGCTGTTAATTTGCATATCTTGTAGGCAAAGCATGCAGTTCGTATTGGGAGGGGGTAGCAACAAATAGCTTTCCAACCAAACTTGTGTGTGTGTGCCTTTGCGTTCCATGGACAGACGTAGAGATGTATTTTTTTTTTTTTTTTACGCGTTAACAGTGTGGTCTCTGGAGATCAATTAAGCGTTGTGGAAGAGATAGTGTGTGAGCTGCCGTTTATTGAACCTTGAAGAAATTGCCTGTCTTAGTGGTTCATGCTCCAACAAGTGAATAGGGCTTACTTAATCTGCGAGAAATATCTATAACAATTTTATTGAAAGACTTTGTGTTTGTGCCTGTGTGAATTTGAGTGTGTATGCTTGTGTGTGTGTGTGTGTGTGTGTACTTACGGTTCTGCTCACGTCTCAACCTGGCCATGTAATAAATCAATTCTCCAATGGGTTTTGACATGTTTTACTGCAACCTGAAAAATCGTAGCAGAAATAAATTGTCATCTTTTTCTCTGAGGTGGTCTAATGTAAAGCAGACGCCGTGTCGGTCCTGGGTCAGTGTTCACATACAAATATGAGGTATGGAACGTTGATATTTTTACCCAGGTGTCTGACCGTGCCCCAAAACACGTGTCCTCTCATTTCCAACAGTAGTTAACAGGTGGGTGAAGGGAGCCAGCGCCAAATAGCAAATATTTATGCCAACCTGGATGCACTTAAAGCCAAACGTCACAGTCCAGTTGACCTCCCTCTGGCACCCTGACACGGCTACCTTTCCTCCCATAGTCAGACAACTTCTTCCCCAAGCCTCTCGGCTCTCTGGGTGTGCTAGCTCAACGTTAGCCTATTAGCTCTGTGACCCAGCCTTCCCTCACAGCTGCCAGTTCATTAGACCAGCCTCTGACCTCCAGACCCCGCCCACCCCCGCCACAGGCCAAGCCGCAGACATCTAGCTGCTGTCCCCTTGGGGTCCCACGGGAGGCCTGGGGCTGGATGTGGAGTTCATTACCGTGCTGCTACAAGAGGACCATCTGTCGGTACTGGAGAGACTGGCTTCGGCATTGTGCAATGTCATGTAATGCTCTTTTTCGCGGCCATTGTGGTGTTCTGGACGGTTCTGCCTGTGTTTATACTAGAGTGCTGTCGGTTAATGGTGCTCTGTGCTGTATTTCACCACATTAATTATGCTGTTTGACCCATCCGTAGACCCACGCCAGGATGTTGTTGAGCTGTGTGAGGATGCTGGGAGCCGGAGGGGAGGAGAGAAGGAGAGAAGGCAAGGGAAAGGAGAAGAGTGAAGGAGAGGAGTTTTGTATTAGCCTGCAGCTATCGCTGTGATGCAGTTACCCAACAGCCTCCTTGATTCAGGAAGCCCCCCCCCCCACACCCAATTGGCGTCTTTGTTTGAGCTCAGCAGGGCTGCTGTTTGATACCTTCGTAGCCTGCAAAATATAGGAGATCTCCAGCGTGTTACTGAGGCACTGTGGGAACGTGGAGCCATTGGCACTTTATACCCAAACGCAGTGCCTCGTTCACGAGTGTAGATTAGAAGGCAGTCAAGCTGTACACCGTTTATATGGTATTTAATGAGTAATGCCATTTCTAATCGCTCGTAGCCTGTCTATCCCTATATGCTTCTGGCCTGCCCGTCTCTGACCGCGGTCATTCATCTACAGCGGGCCATGTCGTTAAGTGTGGTAGCCTAGGTGGGTTATTATTTGAAAAGGACGTGACTGTGAGCTAGAGGCCTTAAACGCTGGCACTCATCTGAATGGCTGTTCACACCTGGTGAGTGGGGCTGTGGCCTGCTGTCCGGGAGGGCCGGGACACTCTGGCCCCAGACTGGCTTCACCGCGGTGCCGGGAGCATCCTAATGATGTCACCTCACTGACTCCACAGCACTCCTCTCCCCGGCAGGGAGGGAGGGAGGGAGGGAGAAGGAGCGAGAGAACGAGAGAGAAAGAAAGCCAGATTACGGGTTGTAGTGGGAGCAGTAGAGCGGAATATAGAGTAGTGAGAGAGAGAGAATGTCGGCGGAAGCCCAGACTACTCAAGAGAGTTGGCTACTGAGTTGAGGAGAGAAAGAGACATTGGCAAAACACAGTACTCCTTCCACATACACCTGACCCGCTGCTACGGATGTTGGATCCCGATTTGACCAGCCAGCAATCCTGGGGATGTAAAACCTGCCGTGTATTTGTGGTTTGAAAAGGCTCAGGAAGTATGTTTTTTCCACGTGGTGAAGTCCTACCCGCGCAAAATATTTACGTCCTCTTGCTGCTGGATTGTTCTACTGCTGTAACGATCTAGGTAAATTAAAATCCGACACCAGTAGGTTAGTGGAAAAGACTTGGCACACCAGGGACTTTTCTAGCTACACTACTTAAGACGCAAAACGGCTTTACAACATTCGTGTTGCATTTTTTTGAGTTGTCACCAACACCACCACAACAGGGCCTGCCTCAAGACAGGGAGGAAACAGCCAACGAATAGAAAAACACGCCATCCTGCTCCGCGGAGTGGAATTGATTGGAGAGACCTCCTTTCACCGCTTTGTTGTCTCTACCTGCAATCCGTAAATTAGAAGGCTATATATTCACCCCCAAACCATTAGTACTTAATAACTGTTGTTCCTTTAAGCAAGCGCATTTTTTATATTAAACCTATGACAGCTGAATAAACACAGGGCCTATTTTAACATTGTATGTACTCTGGGTGAGGGGTATAGAGGGCTGATTGCCAGGCAATAGAGTCTCAGATAATCTTTTTGAAATAGCTAGCATTAACATTCAATTGTGAGTTGCGTGTGCTTAATTGACAATTTATTTTTGTATCCGCACTGTTTGTAACATGGATGATAATAAATGGGTTGGTTCATGCCCCCTTGACTGCATTCACATGTAACTGTTAATGACTGCATGTCTGGGAGGCTGTAAATACTGAAACAGAGCATTGATGACTGAAATCGTGCTTACCCGTTTAAATATAGTGCACAAATGTGTTCAATGTGTGTGTGTGCGTGCGCGAATGCGTGTTTGTCTATGCTCATTACCCAATGACTGTGTATGCACACGTTAGCCTGCTCCAGTGAACAGATGCAAATGGAAGCCAGTCCAACAGTGGGGGAACGCACCTGCCCCCAGAACTGCAGCCAGCAGAGTTTAGGCCTGTGTGTTGTACAGTAAAGCTGGCTTACCTCGGCCCAGCCCCTCAGCCAGGATGAAAGAGTTCAGGGGTCACATATGCTCACTGAGCAGACCAGGTGGAGTACTCCATCTCCCAGCAGGCACCTGCCCCCCTCCACACTCGTCTGCAGACATCAATAGAGGGTTCCAGCCTCTCGGGTGAGTCGCCACCTGCCCCGATGCCACCTGGGGAAGGCTGGGTCACATCCACTCCTCGCTTTCCTTCATGCTTTACGCCTCAGTCTCTTCCAATGATCTCTCACTTCATCTCTCTGCCTCTCTTGCCCTCTCGCTGCCTCTCTTGCCCTCTCTCTGACTCTCTTTGTCTCTTTCTGCCTCTCTTCATCTCTCTCTGCCTCTCTCCGTCTCTTTCTACCTCTCTTCATCTCTTTCTGCCTCTCTGCCTTTCTCTCTCTCTCTCTCTCTCTCTCTCTCTCGGTCTCTATCTCTCTCTGCCTCTCTCCGGCTCTCTTTTCCCTGTCTTCTTGGACTCAGCCGGTTGCATGTGCACTGCGGTCATCCCTCTCTCTGTTTCTCGTCCTCTTTCATCCATCCCGGGGGAGAGACACAGGTGGATTTGACCAATCTCAGCCCTATTTAAATCCTGTAGGTCAGACCAGGAATATCTAACTGGCACATAGAAACCCCATGACAGTAGTGGCAGTAGTTGCTGTCTGATTCTCCTGTTTCTGATCCCTGAATGTTGTTGATGAAAGACAGTTTTTAATTAAAAGGCCAGTTGTAATGTTCTCCCGGCAGCGTGTTAATATGAAGACACGAATATGTTGGGTAACCTTGAGACTCCCACTTCTTACACTGCGTGTTACCATGGAGATATCGTGCAGTAGGTTTTTAATTCACTGCCGTTTTCTTATTTCCCCCCCCTCAAAGTTTCCAGAAACAAAGTACCCATTGCAGTATTTATCCAGCTTTTGTGTGTGTGTGTATTTGCATGGCTGTGTGTGTTTATAGCGCACTCTCAATCACACTTCTCTCAAGCTGTCATAATGGGTGTGTGTTCAGTGCTGGATAAGGCTGGGAACACGCTGCGTGTGTGTGTGTGCTCCTGAGAGATAAGCAAGGAGGGGTGTGTGGCTGGCAGTCTGACTTCACGTAAAGCAGTTCCTCTCAAATATCTGCTTTTAGAGATAAGAAGGCAAAGTCACTCCTACCTGGCGTGACACATGCACACACCTCGCGTGACTGTCACCACGGTTGCTAAGGTTTTGGATTGTTTTTTCCGGGTATAGCTTTGTTTCAGTTGCCAGGCTACCCAAGCTCCTGTGCCCAGAAGCTATGCCCAGATGCTAGACCACGCTTGGAGACTATACCACGCTTAGAGACTATACCACGCTCAGAGACTATACCACACCCAGTAACTATACCACTCCCAGAGACTATACCACGCTTAGAGACTATACCACGCTCAGAGACTATACCACGCCCAGAGACTATACCACGCCCAGAGACTATACCACACCCAGAGACTATACCACACCCAGAGACTGGTGAAGTGATTCATTGAAAATGTGTCATTGGGTTTCTTCATCTGATTGCTCTGAAAGGATTCAGTCAGCGGCCCTCTTGCCACTCCTCCACACAGACGATATGAATGGTGTCGCGTTTAGACTGAAGAATGGAGCATCCAGCCGGCTGATACTATGTCCAGCACATTCTTTTGGCAGGCAGTTTTTGTCCTTTGATTTGTCTATTTCCACTGCATGCTGGCGGCCGCGTCATTAGCCGTGCTCCATCTGCGCTGTCCCCTGATGATGACATCACAGAGTGAGGCTGGCATATGAACTGATGAGAGGTTCGGATGTGACGTCACCATGTGGAGTGCTACAGTCACTGGATGGACATCACAAACATGCAGACACATACGCATACCTAGATGTGCACGTAAACACATACTCACACAGTCCCCACGGGGGGACTAGTGATGTCACCATGTCCATGTCCAACGTTGTACTCCTCTAAGTTGTTCTGGTCCCCAGGAGTTCTAGTTGTAGCCACACACCAGCCACACCTAGAGATGCATGTCAACATCTCCACGCATTCCATATTCCAGGGCTGATTAAACCAAATGCTTCCTTCTTGTAATTGAACATTTGTGCAATGTGGTGTTCCGGCAGAATGAAGCCCCTTGGCACAGCCTTTCATGGGCCGCAGGTGGTACAAATTGGCAGTAGTTGTTCTAATTGTTGGCAGTGGAGTACTGGGTTAGACCCGGTGAGGGTCTGTATGGAGGATCTTGAAAGGGGTGGGGTGGATGGAGTGGGGGGGGTGTGTGGAAAGGTAAGGGTGGAGATAGGTGGATGCAGATGCGGAGAGAGGGATCTATCCAAGTGGCTTTTTTCTCTTGGGCAGCTTACAGCGTCTCCATGGCGGGGATGGATGCGCCATTTGCCTGGTTTTGTGGTGGAGGGGGAGGGAAGCTGTGGGTCTAAGGGGAAGAGCGCAGCGAGTGGTTCTGATGTCTTACACAATCTGCCCCGGGCCGGGTTCTAGTGCTGCCTGGAGACTCCACTCTGTGGTTTGGGTCTCTAGAACTGCGCTGCTAGTGCCTCGGAAGTCTTTGCAGGTGTAGTAAACCAAGACGCCACCCTAACCTTCTACCTGATCCTATCCAACACTGAACCTGACCCCTAACCGTAACTTTCTACCTGATCCTAACCAACACTGAACCTGACCCCTAACCCTAACTTTCTACCTGATCCTAACCAACACTGAACCTGACCCCTAACCCTAACCTTCTGCCTGATCCTAACCAACACTGAACCTGACCCCTAACCCTAACCTTCTACCTGATCCTAACCAACACTGAACCTGACCCTTAACCTTCTACCTAATCCTAACTAACACTGAACCTGACCCCTAACCTTCTACCTGATCCTAACCCACACTGAACCTGACCCCTAACTTTCTACCTAATCCTAACTAATACTGAACCTGACCCCTAACCTTCTACCTAATCCTAACCAACACTGAACCTGACCACTAACCTTCTACCTAATCCTAACCAACACTGAACCTGGTCCCTAACCTTCTACCTAATCCTAACCAACACTGAACCTGACCACTAACCTTCTACCTAATCCTAACCAACACTGAACCTGATCCCTAACCTTCAACCTAATCCTCACCACAAAATCCCTACACCAACACTGAAACTGACCCCTAACCCTACTTTTCACCTTAACACCTAGCCTAAAATAGGCTTTTTCTGGTGGAACTAGATTATATGCCCTCAAAACAGACTGACACACACAGCACAGATCATAAACCGGTTTCCTGGCCAGTGCGGTATTAGTGTCTGAGGAGCTCATGGACTGTCTGAAAGCCGTGAGCAGAGATGAGAAATAAGAATGTAATCCTCCATTGTGTTTTAAATGGATGAACCTGGGCCTACTGAACGCTCTCTCCTGTGGGGGGTGTTGGCCTTCCTCGTACCATGGCCTCCTTGTATGTCGACTGCACTTGTGTCTCCAATGCACACTGCTCACAATTACTTTTGACGTTGAGTGGTATTGTGTGTGAATGGACTCAGATGATTTGCTTTGGAAGTCAATTAAAGAGTGCAGCTGGACAGCTGGCCTATGGACACAACAGGATCAGGCTTAATTCTCAGCTGTGTGTGTGTGTGTGTGTGTGTGTATGCCTGGTTCAGCTGCACGCCACACATCGTTCTCCCTCATGAATTAATGGTGACGTTTCATAGTTCTGCCCCCCCGACACAAACAAACAAAAACATATTCCCTCCAGATTCACACAAGTTACAAGTTCATCAATCACACACGGGCTCGCACACGCTGGAGACCAGAGCCTGGCCAATGAAGAGCAGATGCTTGTGGGTGCTTCACTAACGTCACCGTTCTCCTCTCGCCCCTCTCGCCTCTCTCGCCCCAGACCCCCTATCCCCCTCTCTCTCTGGCTCGGGTCTGTCCCTACTCAAGTCAGGATGAGTAATTGTGCTGGGCCTCGGAGAGGAGGAATGGAGAGGTAGAGGGTGGAGAGAGAGAGAGAGGTGTACAGGAGGGATATTGAGTGAGTGTGTGATACACCGGGGATCATTGATCTGCTGAAAGTGCTGAGTTTCCAGTTCTGAATTAGAGTAATCAGACCAGTGCTTTGAGCTTGTAGAACACTCCCAGAGTTACACCCCTAACACTAACTTCTACATCATTTTCACTTTCTTTCCTTTTGCCTCATCCTGCATTTTTTAATTGCTTTAGTTTTCTCTCGTTTGTTTTGGGTTCTCCAGTCTAACTCGGCTATCTTATTTGGGTGGTACTGTCTGTGTTTGGGATAGAGGAATTTTTTGGTGACACTGTAAATGACAGTTAGCTGGTTCTAACAGAGAACAGACAACCATGTTGTTTTGTCACTGAAACACTAACCCCAACCCCAAACCAATGCTTCTTTCATTGAAACACTAACCTAAACCTAACCCTGTTGTTCTGTCCCTGTAACTCTAACCTAAACCTAACCCTGTTGTTCTGTCCCTGAAACCCGAACCTAAACCTAACTTTTTTGTTCTGTCCCTGAAACCCTAAACCTAACCCTTTTGTTCTGTCCCTGAAACCCTAACCTAAACCTAACCCTTTTGTTCTGTCCCTGAAACCCTAAACCTAACCCTTTTGTTCTGTCCCTGAAACCCTAAACCTAACCCTTTTGTTCTGTCCCTGAAACAATAACCCTAACCTAACCCAAACCTATGCTTCTGTCCCTAAAACCCTAACCTAAACCTAACCCTTTTGTTCTGTCCCTGAAACACTAACCCTAATCCTGTTGTTTTGTCCCTGAAACACTAACCCTAATCCTGTTGTTCCGTCCCTGAACAATTAACCACAATTGCTTCTGGGTCACTGCTGTAAACAAGAAACTCTTCTTCGAATACTTAACTGGTAAAATAAAAGCTAAAACATTTATTTAAAATAAATGAACAGTCTGCGTTTTGCTTTTGGAAAAGATGAATGAGTGTTATGAACGCATTTAACGAATATAGAATATCAAAATGGATGAACAAACCATGAAATAAACAAATTAATGATCAGACAGGCTGCAGACTGAGATGCCAAAGCCATTTCCATCAGTGGTAGCCGAGCTGTGTAGTTGCTAATGGATACAATCTGCGGGACATCCATGTGCAATCAATATTAATTCTCTTATCTGCGGCAAGTCTCTATCGCATTGTATCGGGAGTCAGATGTCACTATCTATGAAATGATTCTCAGTCAGCCTGACAAGGTGGATTAGAGGGTCTGTACGTATGATCGTGGTTGAACGGTACCATTGTAAGGGAACCAACTGCAACCATAGTTCGCTCCACAACAATTTTAAATTCACTAGGATAAAAAAAGGCTTGAGGCCCTAGGTTTGTACCTTTTGGTGTGATCATTTTTATTCATGATGATAGTTTATTTATTATAGTTTAATTTATATGTTTGCATTATGAGATATAATACTGTAAGATATTTATACTTTTTACCATGAGTACAGTACCAGTACGGCATTTTTTAATTTCATTGTTTTGATGTACTCTTATTTGTATGTACTTTGATTCCATAATGTGGAGAATCCCCTTGAATAAGTAGGTGTGTCCAAAGTTTTGACTGAACTTGTATTTGTCTGTGAAAGTTAAAAAGTGTAGGCAAACTCCCAGAAAATGTGTGTGTACGATGCAAATGTTTGAGCTATGAAAGTCAGAAACCAAAACAAAACATCCCGAGGGAACAACTTGTGTGCACATATGAGTGAGATGTACGGTACCTCCCTGCTACGAGGATGAAGGTTGTCATGATGATGAAGAGGAGGGACAATTGAGATGAAGGAAGATATAATGACCCGTTAATTCCCGGGGGCATCCGGTATACTCAGGATTACCCTAATGAACCACCCACCCAGGCGTTTTATCCTGGGGAACTTTCCCAGGATGACGTATTGATCGGACCGGTCAATAGGGGAACAGACATGAAGTGCATCTCAGTTCTGGTGATGGTGTCCCTTGAAGGAGGGCACAAAGAAAGGGAAGGGAAGGTGGTGGGTGAGGGAGGGAGGGAGGGAGGGAGAATAGGGACAGTGGGAGGGAAAGGGAGGACTATGTGAGGGAGGAGGAACGTGACTATGAGAGGGAGGAGGGACGGGACATAGTGGTGTTGTTAAGGGCTTGGTTGCAGGAGGAACGGGACATAGTGGTGTTGTTAAGGGCTTGGTTGCAGCCCGTCTGTTTCCCCTCCTTTGTGTTTTAATGATTAATGTGTTGGCGTGCTGGGGTCCATTCCTTCATCCGACGGAGCTGTCCTCCTCCTGCTCCTGCTCCTACCCCCTCCCTCCAGCCTCCCCCATCCCTCCCTTGTTTCCTATTGGACAACACTCATGTTGTCAGCTGAATGCGTTGGTACCTAAATTGTTACGTGTACGCCGAGGTATTGAAGGATTGCCCCGTGAAGGGTGCACTGCTGTAGTGAACGACTTCATTAAAGAGCGACTCGTTCTCTCTGGGACGTGTGGAGGATACGAGGGAGGTTTCATTGGTGACACAGCTATTGTAGTCCGATGGGAATTTGATAGTCCGTCGTTCACGTGCTTCTCCCCCCTTGGCGGTCTCGTCCAGCGTGACCCGAGTGGCTCCCCTTCTCGTTCAGCCTCACTTCTCCACTACTAAAAGCCTGCCTGTGGCTGGAGAGGGAGGCCATTTGGGCTCATCAAAGATTCATCGGCCCAAAGCTCCCCCCTGCTCAAGAAAAAAAAATCCCATCCTTATGTTTTCAAACAGTCTCCCGTAAATCCCAACCTCTGAGCGAAGATAATGTGAAGTGGAAGGCAGAGCGAGGGAGGGAGAGTGGGTGGGTGGATGGGGGTTAGTTTGTCAGGGTGGTGTGGAGAGGACTGTAGACTGAGACCTAAATTCAGCGTGTGGCTTCTACTAGCGGTATTTCCTGGTACAGGACAGACACGTAACACGACAGGTATAGCAGATCTCGCTGTTATGTACGCTAACATGTTCACATGACATGTACTAGAATAAAAAAAACAGTAACAGATTAGCAATATTGAACAATGTGATTGAACAAAGTTGAATATAAACACAGTGAAATAGTGCGAAACATGCACAATCATGAAGAGAACCTGTCCATTATAGTCAGGGTAGGCGTTTGGTTGGTCGTTTGATTAGCCTTTTACTAGTCTTTGGCTTAAGGGTAGAATCTCATAGCTTTCTGAGACCTCCTTCTGCCAAAGCCTCACAGAGTGAAGTTGGGATTTGCTCTCAGTGTTATAGAAAGTGAACACTGGGGATTCTGGGATATAGGAGCCCTGAAGCGATGACGTTTTAAATGCATGGAAGCTCAGCTCATGGGTGGGGGGGTGACAGGATGAGGGAGGAGTAGTTGGGCATTGGGCTAATCCTTTGGAGCCCCCGAGGTCTCCTGTGGCATCACGGACCCACAGACCCATGCATGTTTTATTAAGGTGGGGGGGGGTATTGATCTGCATGGCTCAAATACACTCTTAACTTGATCCTCTATCCCTTGTTGTCTGGAGGGAAGAACCAACAGCCCCCTCCACCACCCCCAAAATGAGACTGCTCTTCTGATTTCTGATGTGTGTATTTTCCGTGTCCTAATTGCCCTTCTTTCTACCGGGAGTAGCACGTCTTCACCCATAGGGAGGCTCAATCAAATACCCAAGCACCTCTCGCCCTCAGTCCAGCATTAGGACATTGGGGGCGAGACATTGGGGGCCCCTGGGACGGCCCCGGAGGTGTCAGGGGGCCTGCCGGAGTGCAGTATGTTGTGATGGATGAGGTTAGCTAATAGCTAGCTTGCTATTGATTGGAGCCTGTGGATGGATGATATCCCCTCAGTGTTAAGTAGAGTGTTGACACGGTATATGACCTAAACGTAAAACGACATTAATGGGAGCCATAGGCTGCTGCTTGGGAGGCGGTCCTAGTCTCTATGTATTACTGCCCATTGCTTCTAGCACGGTCCGTTGTTCAAGTAGTGTGTTCAATGCGACAAGATAGGGTGGGATTCGGGAATACCCTGATTTGCTGGAGTGTGTCATGTCCTATTATGTAGAGGCCTTTATGGAAGGCCACTCATTACAGGGGCTTGGGGGAACGGGGCGGGGCCAGTGATGGATTTGGGCTCTTTCTTTGTCATGTCTGATTAATATTGTGGTTGTTCCTTCAAAACCGCTTTTCCTAATGTGCTCTTTGATTCCTTTGTGTAAAACTTCTGTAAGCACATTTTAAAATAAAACCCATCCCGTCCTTATTACAGTTCCTTCCCACAGAGACAGATTGGAGGCAATTTTAACCAGGTTTAATTTGCCCATTGATTTGGCTTGTATTTGGTAATGGGTTTTTATCAAGGCTAGCTCTGCTTTCTAACTGCTCAGCACAACATGTGTGTAATAGAGGCTCTCTACTCTTGTGGCTGGCTGTCTTGAACAGCAAAGCAGTGACTGCAGTGTTCCCAATACATTTATAGAAGCAGTGACTGCACTGTTCCATACACAATTATAGTAGCAGTGAATTTGCTGTTCCAAACACAATCATAATAGCATGGTCTGCACTGTTCCAAACACAATCATAATAGCATGGTCTGCACTGTTCCCAACACAGTCATAATAGCATGGTCTGCACTGTTTCCAACACAGTCATAAGAGCATGGTCTGCACTGTTCCCAACACAGTCATAATAGCATGGTCTGCACTGTTTTCTATTTCCAGTGTTGTAGCCGAATACAGCACCGCCTCCAGGTTTTTCCATCTTACAACTGTGTTAATAAGCCCTCCAGGTTTTTCCCTCTTACATCTGTGTTAATAAGCCCTCCAGGCAGACTGGCCCTCCCCTCTGCCCCACCCGTCTTTAGGGCCTGGATCCTTAAGTGGTCTAGACATTTCCAGCCCCTCTACCCTATGTAGCGGCTCCCTGTAAGGTCAAGGGTTAAGCACAATGAAGAGGGGGAATGATTGCACTCTCCTCACCCCCGGGCCGTCCCCTGACACACGGCGCAATGCCCGTGATTGGCTTATGCATCCATGAGCTCCGTCCTATCAGGAGGACGATATTGCCCTGGCGTCGTTATGGGTTTCCTGGCTGAGACGCGCTGGTCTGAGTAATGGTTGTGGATATACAGCGCAGGTACTCTGTACATGGTTCTGTATATTAGGTCTGTCATACATTAAGTTCTCGTCATCTTGAATCACTCTCTAGATGGGCCGTCCGCTAAAGGCCTAGCCATGCTGAGTGTGTGTGTGTGTGTGTGTGTGTCGCAGCCCTGATTCGGTCCTGGTGTGTGAGGAGCAGTAGGGGACCCGGAGACACTCCGCTTTGAGTGAGATGGCCCTCCAGGGCCCGCTGTACTGACCACACTAATTAAATCTGTCACCAACACACGCAGGACCCTGGGAAGAGGTCCAAGGCCCCGAAGGCCTGTCAACCAGTATCTCAACGGTCCCATGTTTTTGGGGGAGTGCTGTATTCACTTGTCACAAAATACTTTTTCAAACAGAGCAACACTTTCCACCGACTATAAGTCACTCTGGAGTCCGTATGGCTTTTAAACACTTGGTGGGGGTGAGGTGGCTAGTGTCTTCTAACCACTGGGCATTCGGTCCTTGGGGTTTCAGGCTAGGTTTGTGTAGAGGCACTCGGTGACGACTGCTGATGTAAAAAGGGCTTTATAAAATGGACTATTTTGGTGGATATATAACAGGTTGGGTCAGCCAGAGCTGGTTTCTGTTTGTATTCGTGCGGATGTGTGTGGCTCTTCATGGGGTGAGGATACGGGCTAGCTTGGCCCCATAGGTTTCTCTCTCACCCATTCTCTTACACACTTTTCCTCACCCACTCTTTCTCTATTTCACACACACACACTCACTAGTCTTCGCCGGTTGGCGTCGTGACCTCTCCAAGTTGTAGCCTGGGGACAAGTAGAGATGCTGTCTCACAACTATGAAGTCATAACAACAGTCACACTAACTCAGGAGTGGCAGACCGCCGGGACCTCATCGTGTCTTATGTTGTGGCAGAGATGCTCACTCTTCCGTTAAAATGGATTTCGGAAAAGTCCTATTTATCTTTTGAGTTTTGGTGTAAATGCTTTTTAATTGTTTTGTTTTTCAAAGAGACCGCCCATATGGGGAAGGACCAAAGTGTCTGAGACACGCACTCACTCACTCGAACAGACACACACGCAAAGTGGAGCAGATGCGGAGGTATATAATTAGCGCTGACCTCAGCTGTCTACCTGTGTTACCAAGGCGATGCATTGCTAAACTTCTGAACGTTCCCGCCCCTCATACACCCACAACCCCGCCTCCCTCCGCTGAACCTGACCATGTGTCTGACAAATCTTCCCTGGAGAACCCTGTGTTGTCTGTCTGTCTGTCTCTGTGTGTGTGTGTGTGTGGGAAAGCCTCGTTAGCGTGCGCGGGTCTATTTGTGCCCAATCCTTGGTCCGCCCACAGAAAACCGGGTGTCAGGAACCGCGGTGTCGGCCTCCTGTTTACGCCGTTGGTGTGGTTCATTTCCCTGTAGAGGTCTGCTGAGTGGGAGAACATAAGTGTACATATCTCCACTGCTCAAATGAAGGGCCAGCTTAGTCAAGAGACAACAGATGGTGCTCTTCTCCTCGCCTCTGGCTTTCTCTCTTGTTTTTGGTATCTCTCAGCCTACGTGTGCGTCTCAGAACTGTCTGTCTCTTGTTGTTTGGATCTCTCAGCCTACGTGTGCGTCTCAGAACTGTCTGTCTCTTGTTGTTTGGATCTCTCAGCCTACGTGTGCGTCTCAGAACTGTCTGTCTCTTGTTGTTTGGATTTCTCAGCCTACGTGTGCGTCTCAGAACTGTCTGACTGTCTCTGGTTTTTGCGTCTCTCAGCATTTGCCACTAATTTGCCTTCTACTCCTCTGTCTCCCAAGAAACTGTGAGGTGTCCAGTTTGGGCTTTCTGTTTGTGTGTGTTTTTTCTGAACCTGTGATAATAGTTCCCTTGTGAGTGTCCATGTGTTAATGCTGTCTGTGTAGGTGAATTGACTGGATCATCTGTTTTGTATAATGTAAGATAGTATGGGTTGATGTGTGTTGTGTGATACATGGCTGTAGTTGGCAGTAGTGTCCTCAGAGATAACACCTAAACAGATGTTCAGGCTACCTTATTTTGTGCACTACCTTTGACTAAGGTCCTCAGGGCTCTGGTCTTAAGGAGTGCACTTTGTAGGAAATCAGGTGATATTTAGGACATTGACCTATTCAACAAGATGAATGAGTTAAAGGATGGATCGTTTATAGTGCATCAACACTTTACCCCACCCGATTGTAGAACGGGGTCACTAACTCCTCTGCTTGTAGAACAGATACACTAACTCCTCTGCTTGTAGAACAGATACAATAACTCCTCTGCTTGTAGAACAGATACACTAACCCCTCTGCTAGTAGAACAGGGACACTGTCCTCTCTGCTTGTAGAACAGGGACTTTATTTACCACACACTCGCACAGACATGCACACACTCACACACCAGACACACACGTCGGACCTCTATGTATGTCACTCCCTGTCTGTGAAGCTCTTACCAGACGTTTCCTTCTAAAACAACAGTCAAATGATACGGTTGTCTCGATACTGGACGTATTCCGGCAGTTCCTCCAAATTCCCTTTCTTTGAATCACTGCGCTACCAACTAATGTGTGTTGTCATTTATTGCCACACATCTCTTTTTAATGATACACTGCCGCCTCGTGTCTTTGCCCTCTCTGCCAAGTCTCCACCAACGCCTCTATTTGTCCATTTTTATTCAGGTCAGGTGGGCTACATTTACCGGTGTTAATAGCTGGTTTAGCCTATTACCCTCCATTGAATGTTTGTGTGCGCTCATGTTTGGTCTTGTGTGGGTTTGGGCGTGGTCTCCCTTTCCCATGCCCCTGTCCCCCCCCCCGTCCCCTTGTCTCTCTTACTCGTCTCCCGTCCCCTTGTCTCCCTTACTCGTCTCCCGTCCCCTTGTCTCTCTTACTTGTCTCCCGTCCCCTTGTCTCTCTTACTCGTCTCCCGTCCCCTTGTCTCTCTTACTCGTCTCCGTCCCCTTGTCTCTCTTACTCGCCTCCCGTCCCCTTGTCTCTCTTACTCGTCTCCCGTCCCCTTGTCTCTCTTACTCGTCTCCCGTCCCCTTGTCTCTCTTACTCGTCTCCCGTCCCCTTGTCTCTCTTACTCGTCTCCCATCCTCCCCTTGTCTTTCGGCCCGGCCTCTCAACCCTGCCATGTTTTCCGGGATGGATCGAGTGAGAGAGAAGGATGGAGAGAGAGAGAGCGGGATGAATGAGAGAGAGAGGGAGAGAGATGGAGTGAGAGAACAAGCGAGGAAGGAAGGAGGGAGAGACAACACTGGGAAATGTATAATATTCTCAAACTACCTGTCAAACCCATCTGGAGAACTCTTGACATCCCCCCCCCACCCCTCCACTGCCCGGACGGCTGTTGTTATTGTCAATTATATCCAATTGACAGGTAATTACCGCCATTTTAGGAGCAATCATCAGTGGCTGTGAAGTAAACGATGTAAATTCTACAGGCAATTAGTTCTCGCCACTGTAAGGGTAAAGGAGGAGAAAGAGGGAGCGTCTCGGGAATAACAAGAAGAAGCTTTTAAGCCCTTTGCTCCCCTTACCTTTTCTCCTCTCAAATGCTTCCCTCCCTTTCTCCTCTCCAAAATTCTCCCCCTCCCTTTTCTCCTCTCCAAAATGCTACCCTCCCTAATCTCCTCTCCAAAATGCAACCCTCCCTTTTCTCCTCTTCAAAATGCAACCCTCCCTTTTCTCCTCCCCAGAATGCTCACTTCTTTTTCCGTTTTCTCACATGTTTATTTATCCACTCCTTCACTTTGGCTGTGCTTGTTTTGGAGGCAGTCTCTGTGTTAGGAAATGTCAGCCGCTCAGCTCTACCAAACAACACCCATCTGTTGCACCTTAACCGACATTTCCATTTTATTCTGAATTCTCTTTTCTGTCTTTCCCTAACCCTAATGGCTGTACATTTGTTGAGAGCAATTTGTTTTATTTTTTCAATCCAAAACTTAAAAGAAATGTTTGCAATAAAATATTTTGTAATTGAGTGCAAAATAACATATCATGAACCACAAAATGATTGCTCCTATGTCTTGATAGTGGCCATTTTAATTTTAAAAGTCAGTAATACTAGTATTCTACTATTTGTAATAGTCATAAGAATTCTAGCGCAAACCAAAGACAAACATTTCATGTCATGTCACAGTAATGTTGGTTTTTCTATCATCCGTAAATGACATTGATGCAATAACTAAATATAGGTGAAGTGAAAAGACTAGAGAATCGAAGGAAGCCCTTCCTCTTTTACTACGCCATGGTTTGTGGATTACGTTTCACTGGATTCATGTGGCCTACAAACATTAGATTTCCTGAAAGTGAAATACCACAGCCAAATAAGTATCTCTGTTAAATTATTCTCAAATTCAACCAAATGCATGAGGTAGAATACTAGAATATGCTGGGGCATGAGGCAGTCGTGGTGGCTAGAGATGTTGTATACAAACATTGAATCAGGAGACCTCTGTAATTCATGCAGAGCCATGTTGTTTGTTATTTCCACAATGTGAATATGCCTGCTGATGGTAACATTAATGCTTAGATTGGCAAAAACATTAAATATTGACCAGTTACCATGTTACAAAGTGTTATCAAGTGAATTCACACAACAGTTTGGGTTCCCGTTTGATGGCTTTTTGGAATGAGAAGAAAGCTGATTACTGAGATGGCCCATAGGAACACGTTCGTAGGTGACGTTAAAATTTATTTTTATAAAAATAAGAAGACATTTTGTGTCAAAAGCAAAATGTAGGGTGGTTGAATTTTTACTAATACTAAATTGTCTTTTAAAATACTTTTTGGGTTGTCAAAATGGTTTCTGAGAATAAAATAAATTTAGCACACTTTAGCATTACATTTTTCTTTACTTTGACGTCTAGTTTTTTGCTTTCAGATTATTTTTTTTTTTTTATTGAAACGTTTTGCTCTCGTCAAAAAGACACCTCCATACACCCTCCCGTCAACTCTCCCACATTCCATCAATCTCGTTTAAAAGGAATTGTCCGGGCGGCCTGCTACAGTGTGTCACAGAGTGAACATTAGCATGTGGTTTGCCGTCATGTGTTGATGTCATGGCTCACCCAGGAACGGTTAATGGACTCCCTGTGTTGAAAGGGCTTTGGCCCATCTGATGTATCCATATGACGGATGTTAGTGGACCAGGCGGTTGGTTGACAGTCTCACAGTAGCCCTGCCTCGGTGCACAAAGTCTGGGTACTGAGATGCAGGATGATAAGGCACCCCTAATCCAGGGCACGTGGCAATCACACTGATCAATGGATGACCTGGAACTCCTCTGGATTAATTGGCTGTTCAGAATTTGTCTGGTTCTGTTATTTTATTGCAACCACTGAATACGTTGATAAGAGCCCTTTGATTTGGTGCTTATTTTTCATTCCCACCTGGGTACAGCCGGGTCTCGCAATGGACCAGGCCAGTACACTTCCCTCACGTTACCTTTTTTTTACGGGTTCTGATTACTTGACCTCTGCTCTTGGACAAAGAAATAGCAATCAAACATCGTATACATTTTGTTTTGGAATCTGTAACATCGAGGAGCGTATAAGACATTATAAAGATCCCTTTCTGAAGCGTTTGTGAAACATCAACAACATGAAGTTATTATATTTCATGATAAATACTCCAAATGCTAATGCCAATAGTTGCCTCTAAAAATAACTTGAACTTGCACCAGAATGTGTACACTGTTGGTAGAAAATAATTAATAACCCCCCAATAAAACCCAAAAGATAGATATTTGTTCCGAGACCCCTATTTTTCTATTCACAGTCTTATGCTGTTGAAATTCCTGGTTTGAGGTGTGACCCCCGCTGAATAAATCTAAACCTCTTTCTTCTTGCTCCTGTGGAAGCTGAGTTGGATATCCGGAGCTGCATCTGGCAGGACAAGGCTTTAAACGGGGGTAGAAATACTGCTTCCCAAGAGCACATAGACAAAGGACTGTTTAGGCTATGATGACTGGCCGTTTATCGTTACCCCCCCAGAAACCTCTGAAAGACCCTGTCCTTTCGACAGGACTCCAGGAGGGCCCTACGCCAGGTGTAATATAACACGTTGTATCCGGCCGTAGTATCAAACGGGGTTTTTACGCATCAGCATTTAACATTTTGTGTAATGCCCTGATAAGTTGCAAAAAACGTTTAAGTGACATTTAGCTCGAGTTATTAGCCCGTTAGCATTTGTACACTTACAGTTGTGCCGTAATGGCCAATGTGCTGTAAAGCGATTATCGTGCATTGATTCACCCCCCCTTTGCCCGAAGCTCGTCCACTAAGGATGACTACTGGAGGTGGACCGGGGGCCACGTCACAATAAACTGTGTCTTGTTTTCCGCGCCCGTCTGCCTTTTATCCGGGATCCTTGGCGGCTGCCCTCGAAGGCAGGGAGGGAAGGCCGCGTAACCCGGGCTACGTAGGTTCCATCGCTACCGCGGACGTCGTGTAAGGGTGTCAGAGCTCAGCGTCTGTGAGTTATTACACCGCTGTTTGTGAGTCACGCCGAGTGTGGCCGGAAATGTTTTTCGCGCGCTGTGTGAAATCGGCTTCGCGTAAGGGTGAAGATGTTACTGTGGCGAATCGAGTTTCGTAGCCATTCGTTTATGTCGCCGCTCCCACCGATCTTAAATATTCCACTTGTTCTCTGCGGGACGGCATGTTAAAAGAGAACGGCTACAACCAACCAGGCAGGAACCGGGCTGCTCTGCCCACTGGGACTGGAGAAGTGTCCCGCAAATACAAACACATGCAAATGGCAATTACCCACCACACCCAGCCGGCCCACGGCGGACATTGATTAATGGAAGCTGCGGATGCACAAAGAGGACCGTGTTAATAATTAGAAGAGGCCAGAATCTGGAGCTTTCAGATAAAAAAACGAAATCCCCGGCACTCTGCTTTCAACTAATCATCCCCTGAGCCTCGTCAGGCCTGAGACCCGGCAGATTCATTTGTAGATTTGCCCCCAGAGGGTCGAGCGAACATGCATATTTATATTGCTCTTTACAGGTTTGTAGGAACGAGACTCTGTGTTTTTGTTGGGTGCAATTGAGTGGGAATAAAGGAGGTGGGGGTGTGTGGAGGTGTGATATGAAGGGTGTGTAGAGTGGAGCTGCTTGTGGTGAGGATCCCCCCAGAAGGGCGTTGATTAATACATCACATCTTTGTAACCCGGGGCTTTATAGAGAAACGCACGCAGCTAGCCCAGCCACATGTTAGGCGGAAACACAATGGTGGGAAAGACCTCTCAGGAACATGGTCTCAGAGGTCTTCT
>JACXGK010004878.1:24065-35783 GCA_016801125.1 Novumbra hubbsi
TCTTCTCAGGAACGTTGGCCACAGAGGTCTTCTCAGGAACGTTGGCCACAGAGGTCTTCTCAGGAACGTTGGCCACAGAGGTCTTCTCAGGAACGTTGGCCACAGAGGTCTTCTCAGGAACGTTGGCCACAGAGGTCTTCTCAGGAACGTTGGCCACAGAGGTCTTCTCAGGAACGTTGGCCACAGAGGTCTTCTCAGGGTAAATGGCTGCAGGGTCAAGGGGGCTGGGATAAAATGGGGTCTGAGGAGAGTACACTGGGAGGTAATAAGACTTTGGTAATGCTGGATTTTCCGGTTTAAGCTGAATGGTGATTTTACCGTCACTCACAAACACTGCCTTCAGTCAACTCTTTCGTAACTCAGGGAAACCACAGCGTGTGAGCTTATATTGTCAGTCTCAGGGCCAGCCACAGTGGTGCTGCCCTCCGGTCCCCTGTCAGTCATGCTGGCCCTGTGCACTGTTGATCACTCTGCAGCTGGCTGACTGGAACTGCGTTAGAAGCCTGGCATCTGCTCTCTGCGAAGAGCCCCCGCCACAGCCTTTCTCTCTCTGCCAGCCCAGACACCCTGCCACACTACACTCCCTCCCTCTCTCTCTCTCTCTGCCAGCCTGGACACCCTGCCACACTACACTCCCTCCCTCTCTCTCTCTCTCTCTGCCAGCCTGGACACACTGCCCCTCTCTCTCTGCCACATTACACCCCCCTCTCTCTTTTCCTGCCAGCCTGGACACCCTGCCACACTGACTCAGTCATGTTGTTCAACTGGGACTGTGTTCTTGGCTCTGTCTGTTTTACTTACTTCATTTCTTTTCCTTCATCTAAGAGTTTATTGCATTTATTTATTTCATTTTATCTGCTTGTGTTTGTTGCTTTCTCTGTCTTTATTCCATTTTTCTATTTCTCTCTTTCGTTTTTTTTTGGTCTCTTAATTTCTCTTTTTTTGTTTCTTTTTTTCCGTCTGTGATTGGTCAGTGTCAGGTGGGATGGCCCACTATGTGACTAATTGGCTGTCTCCTGTCTCTGCAGTGTCAGACTGTTCTCAGGCCTCCAGAACCTCGTCTAACCTGTCACAGCTTCCATTCACCCCATCACAACACATTGTACCAGAGGTGAAACATCCGCTGTGTAGCAGATGTTTGGTTTAAAGCGTGTTAGCAGTTATTAAACAACCTGGTTGCCTTTGCGCTTGCGTGCGTTTGTCTGTGCGTGAGGAGGGCCAGTCTGACAGTATGTGGCTTTCAGATTGCTGGTCTACATCCTGTAGGTGGAGCTAGAGAGTCAATGGTGTCTTCTAGCTGTGATCTACTTGCTGTGTGGAGACGGGGAAACTATGGGTTTCACGGAAACCAGATATCAGCGGTTTCCAGTGGTGTGGAGGTGTGTCCAGTTGACTGTGTGTGTATGTATGTGTGTGTGTGTGTGTGTGAGAGAGACTGTGTGTGTTTCTATTGATTCCCTGTGAGTGACATATGGCATCAAAGCCCAGCGCCACGATTCCCCCCCCCCCCATCCTCCGCCTGTGTGTGTGTATCTATGGAGATATGATGAACCACTGCTTGTATTGATCTGTAGTTAGGCTGGCCCCTGATGATAGCGTCCTGTCATCCTATAGCTCGGCTGTACGGCTACTGACTGATTCCTCAATCCATTGGCATGAGAGTGTTTTCCCGTACAAACCTGGCTCTGCATTGGCCTCTGGGGCGAGAGGTCCTCTCTGTCACTTCCCAGGTGGCCATAGTTCATTTAGTACATCACATGTGTACACACTTCCTGTTACTTGAATGGTGTTACATATATTTTAGGGGGTCTGTGTGTGTTTGTGTGAGTCTGTGTGTTTGTGGATCATGTGTGTGACATACCAGCAAGCCAAAACAAACACTGATCAGGTCCGCCGTTCCCCATCATCCCTGCTATCATCCCAGCTATCATCCCAGCTGGTGACACACACGCAAATACACCCACCGAAGAGCAGTCTCCTCTTCCTCTGGTCCTGTTACAGTTGAATGTGTGTTAGGTCCCTGCTATAAAACAGACTGTGGCATGTGTCTGGAATGCAGTACATCTTTAACAAATACTAACAAACACACACATCCAAAGGATCATTTCAAAGCCATTACAATTGTACCTCCTTGCGTGAGGCATCACCATGGTGTCGCCCCTGGTTACGCTGCGTGGGCCAGCAAGGGAGGCTGGGTAACTTAATAAACGATGCCTCTTTATCTCTGTTCCATAACTGGCCTGTCTGTCAGTTCCTGGCCGTTTACATCAGTCTACTGTCTCTCCCCAGTATTCCCCATACACACCATGAACACACACAACTCCCCACACACATCTCTATACAGACCGAGAACACACACATCTTCATACATAGTTTAAAGACAGACACTGCTCCATGCAAACCGTGAACACACACCTCCCCACACACACCTACACACATACTGTGAACACACACATCTCTATACACATTCACACCGTGAATACAAACCTCTCTATACACACACACAACTGTATACACCCACATATACACCATGTTTGTAGTCAGTGTATGGTCAGTGAAGTGTTCCTACAGGATATGACACATTCATTTAATAGAGGTTCAGTAGCTAATTAAATATAATATGTTCAAATTTAAGCACTCAGCAAAACAAAGCAAACCATGTAACCATATGTTAAAAGCAGACGCATTCATCACATATTTTTTTATACTAACTACAATTTTGAGTCTAAAAACTGTCAGAGACATATCAAAAGGTACAGTGAAGACTGCATTAAATGTGTACAGACAAAGCTGCTTTTAGCATATAGATTATATACACACACGTACTTTAAAAGTGGCTTGGACTTCATGTACTGTCAAGATCGACATGTTGTTTTTCCGTGGAGAACTCCAAACGTGATTTTCAGTTTTTAGTTGCTCAAGTTACTTGTCTGCGGTTCATTGAGAAGCCCTACTGCTGACGATTCACAATGTGTTTTGGAAATGTTCACTGTGGTGTTGCTGAGGGGACGTCAGCTTGTGTCACCGGTGGCAGCCTCTGATTGGAACATCACACAGACTGCCCTGTACATTGTGTTACATCTTCTGACACCCGGCGTTTTCCTTTACGCTGACATTTCCGCTAAATGCTAGGGATCATTCCGTGCCTGTGATGTCACACTTCTTCTTCTCTGCAATGCTGTGGGAGCTCCTCCTTTGTGCAGCGTGTCTGCGAGGACCCCGTCAACTCAGCGTTGTGATTTTCACAGCGATACAACATCTCTGTCGGGGAAAACTACAGCTCTTATCGCCGGTATCTAAGGGGAGCCTAGCTGACCTTTCCGTATTCGGCTTCCTCCTTTGCAGTTGAGGGCATAATGCGCTTAAGGAGGATATTAGTGATATTCGCCGTCTCTTGCCCCCCTAAGAGGGGGTTGTCATGGGCAAAACGCTGAATAGATCGATAGCACTTAATCTGTCAGGATTTGTCAGGAGGCTGCCGGAGTCGAGGTGATGTCAAGAGGGGAGCGAGGCGGAGCATTTGCTTCCTCACGCTGAGATGTTAAAAGGGTCTCTAAGCACTCTGTCACTTCGGTTATTTTTTCCTCTGTTTGTCCTTCTTTCCTCTCCTCTCATCTCCTCCTGCTTTTCTCCTCTTGTCTCCTGTTTTTTCTCTGCCCGGTCACCTCAGCCTCCCATCCCTCCAACCCTCTCTCCCCCACAAGCCCTCTTGTAATGCCCCCCCATCTTTGGTTGGAGAAGCCTGGGACTCTTTTTGTGACCCCGGAAGATTTTATTTTGACTGAGCATATTTCCTTAAACCCAAACCAGGAGCCGCACCTCGCTCCTCCCTACTGAACTCCTCATCAACCCCTACATCCTGCCTCTCAGTGCCTCTCTCCATCTTTCTCCCTGCCTCTCTCCCCCTCTCTCCCACTTCTCCCTCCCTGCTATGCCAGAGTCTGGTGGTGCTTTAAATGCTAATTTAGGCAGATGAGATGCGCAGAAGTGTCCCTGCAAACCCCCGCTGCGATGACTCGTTACCTGCAGGAGCCCGGCAGACAGGCAGCTTGAGGAGGAGAGAAGGATTGACTGGAAGAGAGTAAAAGAAAAGAAGTGAAATTGAGAAAACACAGTGTGTGAGAGAAGGAGTAAAAGAGAGAGAGAAATAAAGAGATAGAGATTGAGGTCTCTCCTGGGTTCCAGTGGGTCTCTGGATATATCCTTATATGTAGGTGTATTTACCTTAACCTTATTACTGCAGGGAATTCTTCTGCAGTACTTCCAGTTCGTAGTGAGTTAGAGGTCCCTTGGGTTCACTGTTTAACCAAGGCTTCAGAGGACTGCAGATCCATAACCTAAAGATGTGGTCCTCTGTAGCTTCACAACCTAAAGATGTGGTCCTCTGTAGCTTCACAACCTAAAGATGTGGTCCTCTGTAGCTCCACAACCTAGAGATGTGGTCCTCTGTAGCTTCACAACCTAAAGATGTGGTCCTCTGTAGCTCCAGACCCTTAAGATGTGGTCCTCTGTTGCTCCAGAACCTAAAGCTGTGGTCCTCTGTAGCTCCAGAACCTAAAGCTGTGGTCCTCTGCAGCTCTAGAACCTAAAGATGTGGTCCTCTGAAGCTCCAGAACCTTAAGATGTGGACCTCTGTAGCTCCAGAACCTAAAGATGTGGACCTCTGTAGCTCCAGATATCATTTAATTATTGAAATATGATATTCAGTTTTTAGTTTGATCACTAATCCGTTGTTGGACTCGTTTTGACTTGTTATAAACCTGTGTGTTAAGATACAAGACACAACTAGTCATCGTGGTTCAGACTGTATTGACTTCATGGTATGGGTTTGTTTTTTTGTGTTTCATTTCCTGGTGTGGAAGATGGACACCTTGATGTGATATCGTGGGAAAGCTGAAAATAATGCTTATATGAGAGGAAACACCCGTTGGGTGGGTCTGTCAAACCCCCAGACAGTTGTCAGCCTGAGAGTATAGATGCTCAGAGAAGTTGGTTTCATGGAGAAATGCTGAAGAAAGTAACATTTGGGGAAGAGAACCTCTGTCCACTTCCAAAAAGCTTAATGTCTCCACTACCAGCACGCGTCGTCTGAGAGATCAGCACGTCTCTCATGGTCCCTCCTGGATATTATAATGCCGGCCATATCGTCAGGCTTCTCCCAGGACTCTGTCAAGGAATTTGAAGAGGATCATATGAATCCTTTTCACGGCACGCTGGGTCCCTCTTCCTCCCTGTCTGTTTTCCTCCTCGTTTCTTTTGCCCCTCTCTTTCTTAGTCTAATGGGATTCTGAATGTGTAGCAGGGGTCTGAGGCACCAGCTAGGAAGCGCTGTTCTGCAGATCCACGAGGTCCTCGCAGATGCCGAGCGGTCCACCCAGTTTGCCTGTCTTTGAAACGGCTAAGGAAAACGACGTCTCCCACGTCTCTCTCATAAGAGTCACTATCTTTTCTCACCCATTTAATTATGCATGACTCGCGCTCCTTAAACTGGATCACTAAAAGTAAAAAAATACATAGCAACTGCAATGCATTATGCAGCATGAAACGGCAGCATTGGCCGGTATGCAAAACAGCTGTTATACACCGTTTCTATGGCAATGTGGCACAGCACATTTGAAACGTACATTTTTTTACATTCATTTAGGCTTTTCGTTCCGAGGGTGTGAAGTGGCATTTCAAGGGAGGGAGTATGCTGTGAACAATGTACTGTATGTCAGTGTGTGGAGCTATGTGTGTGGCATTTCTGTTAGCGTGCGTGTATGTACGTTTGTGTGTGTGTGTGTGTGTGTGTCTGTGCTTCTCAGTGTTCGCCCGTGGCGATGTGTTGTTCAACTTTTCACAAGACAGTTTTGATAAAACCACTTATTCGGTGAGCGAAGACTTTAAAGAAGCAGACATTTTGAGAGTGTGTGCGTGTGTGTGTGTATGTGTGCGTGTGTGTGTGTGTATGTGTGCGTGTGTGGGTTCTGCGGGGGATGGAACAGCCTGCCTGTCTGCCTTTGTAGAGCCATAGTTCGGCTACTGTTGTTCAGTAGTTTTACAGTATAATTAGCATGACCGGCGGCTGACCCCAGATACTGCTATATCATAGCACCCGGGGCTCTGTCTGACTGACTGTCTCTCTCTCTGACTGACTGACTGACTGGCTATCTGTCTCTTGGTCTGTTTCTGACTAACTGTCTGACTTGCTATAGACTGTGCAGCTGCTTTTAACATGCCGTATTTCATTAGGATTCCCATTAGCCCTTGCCCAGGGGCATTATTAAATGGGTTTAATAGTCCCCATGCTCTCTTTGTCATTGTATTGTTTTACCATTATATGTTTAACAAATGTTTTCCATTTGCTTCTTGAAATGCTCATGTCTGACATGGGCCGTAAGGAAACATTGCTGAAGATATTTACATGCTCAGCTGTGATTGACTGACGTGCTGGAAACCATTACGCAAAAAGGAAAAACTTCAAAAGTAGATCCCTTATTGTGAAGCAACAAAAACACAGTCAACTGAGAGATAAAGTTGTTGAAGCCACCAGAAGTTTGTACAGCTTTGCCCACAAGCTGTGCAGTAGAATAGTGAATAGGGTGCTATTTCTACATTACTCTACAACCTCTGACATCTGCCTATTGAAGACACTGAAATATATTGCACAGGAAACCATAAACACTAAACAAACCCTGTCCTGGTTGGTGCCCAAAAGCCCAGCTGACTGGCCTGTCTATCACCCGCCTTATCATGCATATTCATGAGCAGCTTTGGCCTGCAGGTTTATTGTGTGTGTGTGTGTGTTGTTTTTCCTCTTTGTGAACGATGGCCAGCGCCCACCTACACTACCTTACTCAGAACCAATCAGCCCACACCATGGCCGCTTTGGAAACTCAACTGTCGGAAACCCGAATGCTTGCTCCATCACCATGAATATTCATTCACACCTGCCACCGGCGGAACTTCCTGCTGCATACCGCTGAGAGAAAACTTTGGATGGAAGCGGTGTGTGTGTGTGTGTGCGCGTCCATGTTTCACATGCTCATACTTGTGGATAAGTGCGTACCACGTTTGCCAGGGTTCAGTTACATTTCCGTCCCAGGTACAGGCTGAATTAGTTCCCTTTTACGTTAAGAGATATGTCGTCCAAGTAATTGGATTGCATGTTCACATGTTCAGGGTTTAGGTATTACAATGTTTTGCAATGTTTTGTGTTTCATCGTCTCTCTCTCTTTGAAAGCACGTCTTCCCCATGTTACATATCCCCATGTGACTGACTGGGGTCACCGGAGGCCACGGCTGATTTGTTTTACCGGGTAATAGCCCTCCCATTATGTAAATGAGCGGTCTTGCTGCCTTTGGGATCTACAGAGCGGTATGTATTAGTCCTGTGATACCCAGCCTGGACCAATAACCGCTGTTTACCTAAAGGAAAATCCTTTGATGTCCCCGAACACAGATGAAAGTGGTGATGCAACGTTTGGAAACGTTTTGGGCAGGTTTGGAAATAGTTGGATAGCAGAACCCTTTATCCGTCATCCGGGGTGTTTGGTTGGGGGGGGGGGGGGGGAGTGCTCTGTGTTGGTGCCATGACTACTTTAGGGTTTGTAAATCCACTGATTTATTATCAAGTCCTTTGTAGGCTTTTTCTTTATTTCACTCCTATTCTTTCTTTATTCCTTCCTTATTTCCTCCCCTTTCCTGATTACTTTCTCTCACTCAATCCTTAGTGTATTGTGTGTTATGCTGTGTGTTACGATGTGTGTTACGCTGTGTGTTGCACTGTGTGTGGCAATGTGTGTGTTGTTGTTGTGTGTGTGTTGCACTGTGTGTTTGCGTGTGTTTGTGTTGCACTGTGCGTTGCTGTGTGTGTATATGTGTGTGTGTGTTGTAGAGTGTGTATCAGGACAACAGAACACAGTATGCTCATTAAAGACAGACTTATTGGATAAGCCCCGTCACACAGAGAACAGGAAGAAAGAACATCTCAGAGAGAGAGAGAGAGAAGGGTTCAGAGAGAACAGACAGGAAGGCTTTTTGGGGGCTGGTATTTTCCTGTCAGTTATGGTATACTTTAGGGTAAACCTGTCTTTCCCAAGTGATGTATTGCTTTCTATCTTTGTGTTTGTGTTTTTGCATGTGTGCGCTCATGTACATGACCTGCTGTATTCCTTGAAACCTCCATTATTAACCAGATCATTATAATTTAGCAAAAGGCAACATTTTGACAGGTTTGCTTGGCTAAAAATGGACCAGCCCATCTGGCATTTTGCGCATCTGGCAATTTGCCCATCGGGCCACTCAGTATGCTTATCAGAAGATAGAGAGACATCCACCATTCACCTGATGGTGGGCATATCAAGACAGCCTCCATTTAACGTTCCCAGAACATTGTATTGACATTGGAGTAATGTGTTGACAGGACAACGTGACGTATCTTGTCACCCCTTGGCACGTCACCCAGTAACATCAAGGATGATCAATGCCGAAGAGGCTACGGAGAATTTCTAACCATACTATTGGTTATTGTGGAGTTTATTTTAGTCCATTGATTTCTGAAATGTGTTATTGGCATGACTACATATTTCTATTACCAAAAAAAACGTTAAGTCCCGTTGGAACACAGTTAACTATATTGTTCTAAAATGTTATAGGCAAAAGTCCATGTCTTTAATGTAAATGCTAAAGGTTTGTTTAGGTTGACTGGTTCCAATTGTCCTTAAACAGCCAGTCACATCCAGAGGTATTGATCCATCCAGTCAGTCATCGCCATGGTAATAAGTCTGTGGTCCCTAGTTACTGAACAACAACATAATCAACTGACTGATTTAATTTTCTGTGTGTGTGCAAGTAAATGTGTGTGTGTGTGCATGCACAAATGCAACATGATTGAACAGGCCACTTTAGTATTTCACGTTTGTCCTGGGAGAGAGAAACGGCCATGAGTGAAGTGAGAGTAAACAATCAGTGAACTCTGAAAAAGTTTGGGTGAAATATTAATGTGGTGGGTTTGGGTGAAAAATGTATGTTGTGGGTTTGGGTGCAGTATTAATGTTGAGGGTTTGGGTGAAGTATTAATGTTGAGGGTTTGGGTGAAGTATTAATGTTGTGGGTTTGGGTGCAGTATTAATGTGGAGGGTTTGTGTGAAGTATTAATGTTGAGGGTTTGTGTGAAGTATTAATGTTGAGGGTTTGTGTGAAGTATTAATGTTGAGGGTTTGGGTGAAGTATTAATGTTGTGGGTTTGGGTGAAGTATTAATGTTGTGGGTTTGGGTGAAGTATTAATGTTGTGGGTTTGGGTGCAGTATTAATGTGGAGAGTTGGTGTGAAGTATTAATCTTGAGGGTTTGGGTGAAGTAATAATGTTAAGGGGTTTTGGTGAAGTATTAATGTGGAGGATTTGGATGAAGTTTTAATGTTGAGGTCAGTTTGCAGTTCCAAACGGGTAAAGGTTTGGGAGAGCACATTCAAATTAAAAAAAAAAAAATGTTCATGACAATCCGTGGCTTCAAAGTTATAACATCCTGAGTGATGGTCGGTGTCTTAGCAACCTCTCCTCCTCCTCCAAACACTATGCCTGTCTATTTACATGACAAGGGGCTCAGCATCGCCCCTACTGGTCTGTTTTCCAGTCATACGTTCTATACTGGGTCTTCTAGTATAGCCGAAATGACATGTGATACACACTATGGGATCTGTGTTTGGGGGGGGGGGGGGGTTAATGTGATTGAGTGATCTGGGTGTGTTTGCGTGTAGGTGGATATGTGTTAGTGTGTGTGTGGGCGCGGATAAATGTGATTGAGTGTGTGTGCAGGTGGATGTATATGCTTGCGTGTGTGTGTTTGTGTAGTTTAATGCGATTGAGTGAGTCTGTGTGTGCAGGTGGGTGTGTGCGTGTAGGTGGGTGTGTGTGTGCGCGAATGAATGATTTTCCCTTGTCTGTTGTTTACCTGGTTTACTAAGACAAGTGTTGACTGTCTTGTAACAGTATAATATGAGTCAGCAAATTGAGATTTTTTTTTCCAAAATAGAGGAATACATTTACAGTGTAATGTGTATTAGTTACAAGAGAATACAGGAAGGGGTTATTCCTCTTTTTACAGTGTAATCTGTATTAGTTACAAGAGAATACAGGAAGTGGTTATTCCTCTTTTTTACAGTGTAATGTGTATCAGTTACAAGAGAATACAGGAAGGGGTTATCTCTGTCCTTTAACAAGGGAGCTAGCAGTTATGATGATGCATCTGTTTCATTTGCCTGACTAGAACATACTGTTGTCGCATAGCTGGCTTTTTCTTCTTCTCTCTTCTCATCTTTATCTCTATTTTTGTCTTTTTCGCTCTGCCTACCTCGCTCTCTCAAGCTAAAGGAGCTTAACGGGCATTGTAAACATTAGGTTTACATTAACAAAGCATGGGGGAAACAAATAAATACAGTGGAACAAAAGTTTAATAACAATTATATTCTGGGGGGAAAAAATGACACGCACATAAAAAAAATAATAATTAAGACATTTTAAATGTTGTGTTATTGGCTATGTGCAGTGTTGTTTCACTGTGCAATTAGTCTAAATATGAACACCGAGAGAAAATAAATGAACAGGCATTGGTTATATTTACAATGTTGTTTGCATACTGCTGGCTGCTGTTGGGGCAGCGTGCCACACATATTGATGCTGTGACTGTACACTGCTGTCTCTTCCCCAGCAGAGTTGAGAATTGTGTTTTCCAATGATTTTAGAGAAGGATTTCAGGACGTTTAGTGCAGTTCCCCCTTTGAGGGTTGGTCAACTCTCGCGACTGACCTAGTTCGTAGTTTGAAATGTTTTCTTCATTTTCCAATAAAGTAATAATAATAATTACCATTGTTCTCAAGAAGATTGCATACATACACACATATTATATGATATACAATAACAGTAAGTTAAGAGGTTTGTTGATCTGTCTGGCGTCAATGACAGCCAATAGCTCTCTATCAGAATATGTAGCCTATTGTCATCAGAGAGGTCTTTGAAATCTCCAGTAAGGTTCACACATTTTGTGATATTTTATTAGCGGTGCGACAGTGATTGCTTTGTCATTACAGAGCCTTACAGAGCCGTGTTTAGCTGTGTGTTAGTCTGTGAACACAGACTCAGTGGGATGAAGGCTACATTTTTTGTCATTGCGAAATCCAGTTAATTGAGTTTGTATTATATTGGCTTTTCCCTGAATTGCTTGTAGATTTCCTCTGGACATGTAGGAGAGTCTTACTGAAGCCTGTCCAATTGACAGATATCTTGTTTAGCAAGTGCCTCGTTGCCAAAAGGGGTTATTAGTTAGGTATTTAATCTGTAGTTTTGAATCAGTTGAGAATCTTTCCCTGTCTCTATCATCTCACACACTTATCTTTCCCTGTCTCTATCGTCTCACACACGTATCTTTCCCTGTCTCTATCATCTCACACACGTATCTTTCCCTGTCTCTATCATCTCACACACGTATCTTTCCCTGTCTCTATCGTCTCACACACATATCTTTCCCTGTCTCTATCGTCTCACACACATATCTTTCCCTGTCTCTATCATCTCACACACGTATCTTTCCCTGTCTCTATCATCTCACACACGTATCTTTCCCTGTCTCTATCATCTCACACACGTATCTTTCCCTGTCTCTATCATCTCACACTCGTATCTTTCCCTGTCTCTATCATCTCACACACATATCTTTCCCTGTCTCTATCATCTCACACAC
>JACXGK010004879.1:0-28607 GCA_016801125.1 Novumbra hubbsi
TCTCTGTCTTTTTCTGTCATGCTTTCTAACTTTTTTAAAGTGACATGTTGTCATCTGTCAGGACTTCATCTGTGAGCACTATGGAGAAGATGGCTCCCTTTTTGAGAAGGAGATCATGGAGTTAATGGAGCTCAGACAGGTTAGAGCACATCTGGTGTTGAAGATACTTATCGATTAACTGGCTAACTGGTTGTTTATACATGACACACAGGTAGATACATGACATGACACACTACAGATGTTTTGTATAATAGGATCATCATTCTGTGTTATACCGATTGTGAGTTAACTTGTGTGTGCTAATAAATGTGTGTGTCATCACCAGGCCATGCGTACTCCCAGCCGTAACCAGGCGGGCTTGGAGCTGTTGGTGGAGTATTATAACCAGCTGTACTACCTTGACCAGAGGTTCTTCCCCCCTCACAGAAACCTGGGAGTCCACTTCCACTGGTACCTACACACACACACACACACGTGTGGTATGCCTCTCTGGTTCCTGTCTAACCCCTCTCCACTGTCTCTAGGTATGACTCTTTAACTGGCGTTCCGTCCTGCCAGCGGGCCTTGGCGTTTGAGAAGGGCAGTGTTCTGTTCAATGTAGCGGCTCTCTACACACAAATAGGAGCCAGACAGGACCGCTCCGCCACGGCTGGCATAGACCGGGCAATAGATGCCTTCCAGAGAGCCGCAGGTTGGTGTGAAAACAGAGGCACAGATATGCAGCACCCACCACTCATAGACCCATAGACCCACACATTTCTGTCCTCGTCTGTTGGAATGAAAGGGTTTTATGTGCAGGGTTTTTCACGTGTTGTGTGTAGGGGCCTTTCACTACCTGTAGGAGAACTTCTCCAATGTGTTGTGTGTAGGGGCCTTTCACTACCTGAAGGAGAACTTCTCCAATGTGTTGTGGGTAGGGGCCTTTCACTACCTGTGTCAGGGTTCCACCCTGTCCGGACTGGGTTCTAGCTCTGCCACCCCATCTAGTGGCCTAAGGGCGATGTGCCCATCACCGTTGCCAATCACCCAGTCACCAATCACATGTTCAACTACACACACCTGCCCCTTATCTCCTACTCACCTGCCCTATTTAAGTTCCTGTTTGGTCCCCCCTCAGTGTTGATTCAAACACTATACTATGCAGACATGCTGCTCGTATTAGTTATTCTGACTACTACGTTTCAACATAGTTTTCTTGGGCTTATCAGCCATTATCCTTCACGTTTCGATATCAAGATCTTTATGCACACCAGCTCAGTGTTTTCAACGCACGTCCAGGAGTCGCGCGTTTGGATCCAAACCCTTCGCTCGTCATAACGAAATCCTTACAACCTGAAGGAGAACTTCTCCAATGTGTTGTGTGTAGGGGCCTTTCACTACCTGTAGGAGAACTTCTCCAATGTGTTGTGTGTAGGGGTCTTTCACTACCTGAAGGAGAACTTCTCCAATGTGTTGTGTGTAGGGGCCTTTCACTACCTGAAGGAGAACTTCTCCAACGCGCCCAGTCTGGATATGAGCGGCCCATCGCTGTGCATGCTGGTCCGGCTTATGATCGCCCAGGTGCAGGAGTGTGTGTTTGAACGGGTCACACTCACGACGCAGGACACACACTTCACCTCCCATCTACAGGTGGCTCAGGAGGCGGCCCAGGTGAGAGATTGTGTGTGAACCTCAGCAACATCTACTGATTCAGATGCATTTCAAAAGATTTTGGCCTGGTTCGGGGGTTAGGAGTAATCGTTTTGGTTTGATTAAGGTTAGATTTAGGAATAGTAGGTATAAGCGATGTACCCATACCTAAAGCCCCCCTCTGGCCTCCTGCCTGTGTTTGTGTGGTCCAGGTTTCAGATGTGTATAGCTTGGTTCTCCAGACCATGTCCCAGCCCATGGTGAAGGACTACGTCCCGTTCTCCTGGTCCTCCATGGTTCAGGTGAAGGCGGAGCACTTCAGAGCCTTGTCCCACTACTATGCTGCTGTGGCACTCTGCGACCACACACGTAAGTGCCTGACAGTTTAGCAGGATAGCACTGGTTTAGTGCATTTATAATGTGTGTGTTGTTATTTTGGGTGCAGCCATTTCTGTTAATGTGCGTGTGTGGCAGGGCTTCTGTTAGGAACATTGGACCGGCAGAAGTTTGTTTTCCCCGACATTTAAGAAATTTACTGAAAATATCTAGCCTACATATAACCTACAATGAACTAGTTGTAATTAGTTAGTTGTAGTTCTTTTCAAATGTTTCATACGATGAAATTAAGTTACGATTAAATAAAAACAGGGAGAAAAGCACGTTCATCTCCAAGTGGGATTTACGGAACTGTCGCACCTCTTCTAAATGAGCGTAGACATCATCTGATTGATAGTCGCACCTGTCGTTATTCACATATGACACACCATCATTTATGTGGGTGTGGCCGTCATCAACCTAGAAATTGACAGCGTTCAGCATATAGTATTGTTTGAAACCGCTAATTAACCATTTGTCATTTTCCATGAAACAATCAGTACAGTTACAGAACACTCTTTCAAGTCTCAGCCCAGAGCCGAGGTCCTTTAGAACAGCCCTATCTGCCATCACTAGGGTAACTGCTCTACCCAGAACCACAAGGTTATTTATACACTCCAGTCAACTTAAGACCTGTTACCTAATCAACATGCCAGCCACCAAAATTATAACCCCAGTTTGTGATCTCCAAGTATCTTGATACTATAGGCATGAGGGACTTAGATAAAAGCAAAGCAAAGCAAGTTTATTTGTCAAGCGCATTTCATACACAAGACAAACCTTACAATGCATGAGCAACAGATATAAGAGATTAAAATGCAGCATAACATGAAAGGAATAGTGATACATTGTTTACCATTTGGGTACATTTGTATGTGTTGCATTCTATCATTTATATTACTGATGATCATTAGGATAATTGTGCTGGTTGTGACTGAGGTGGTTGGGATGGTTGATTACTTCAAAATGACAGTCCTATTGCGAATCAAGCATGATCTTGACCATTGTTCTTATAACAGAACAGGTTCTTTGGGGACAAACAGTTTACGCAATACAGGATTATGACTGTATACACCTGTAGGCCAGTGTCATTTGTGTTGTGCCGAGGGGGTCATTTTGCCCATTTCAAAATCAGCCCGACAATGGCCTCAAAACAGGATCTGGGATAAGATAAGTTCTGTGTTTTCATGGTGGCACTTTGATCAGCCAAATGCCGGCTATTGTCAGCTAGCGGAAGCCCTGGGACATGTGACTGCATATGACAGCATTGTGTTCCACAGAGTCTGAAGAAGATTGTGGTGAAGAAGCAGAGAAAGCCCTCCTCCAGTTCCATGTCATCACTCCTACACGACCCACCCTCAAACAGGTCCTCAGGGAGCCTGAGGAGAGACGCAAACTGGGTGAGCACACACACATGTACACACATGCACACACAACAAGGAAAAACCTACTACTACTGTCTGCCTGTGTGTCTGCGTGAATCTGTCTGTGTGTCTGTGTCTGTATGTATGTTGTAGGAAAGGCCCACCTCCGTCGGGCGGTGATCAGACATGAAGAGGCCATGAGAGTTCACGGTCTGTGTAAGATCCTGAGGAAGATGGACATTCTTCAGGAGGTTCTGTCCTTCATGCACAAACGCTCTCTGGACAAATACTCTGAGATGGATCAAGAGGACGACTTTGACGAGACGGCAGAAGCCCCTGAAATACACTGTGAGGGTTGGGACCTTTCACCTGTCGCCGATCACTTTATTCATTAAACGGACGTTATGTTATTGGCGCATCAAAATCACCTCTAGCACTTCCATCACTCGTGCATCAAGGGTTAAGAAATGATTGTGGCCTTTACGCGATCTTAAACAGTTCTTGAGACGCATTTAAATAAAGAAGAAATAGAAACGGTTTCTTTTGAAAAATAACATTTTAGCCCTGACCCAGAGCTTGAGAAACATGTAGGAGGAAGTGTGGGTATGTTCAATGAAGCAATGAAACTGGTGTTGCTCACATGTCTCTCCCCAGCTCAGTCCCATCAGAAGCCTGATGTAATTCCACCCAACTTCTCCACAGTCCCGGTCACGGACATCTTCCAGAGGCTGGTAGGGGTCTTGATTACATGTATTGCTGGTGAGATGCTGTGGACAGTGACGACGGCGGCTTGACTCCTCCTGTGTGTGCGGCAGGGTCCCCTCTCAGTGTTCTGTGCGCGAGCCCGCTGGGGTCCGGTACGCGGCGTGAGCCTCCAGCGAGGCGAGGGCTGCCTGGGGCTGACTCTCAGAGGAGACTCTCCGGTCCTGGTGGCTGGAGTGGTACCAGGAGGGTGTGCCGAGGTCAGATAGCTGCTAGAGCCTCAACACTTTTCTCTATTGCGGCTTTCCTGTGTCTTCTGAAATATACGTGTGTGTGTGTTGTCAGGAGGCAGGTCTCAGGGAGGGGGACTACATAGTGGCTGTTGATGGGGAGGATTGTAAGTGGGCCAAACATGGGGAGGTGGTCCACCTCCTGAAGAGCGGCGGTGACAGAGGAGTGGAGCTCAGTGTCGTTACACTGCACACACACGACGCCCAGGTAGGGTGTGTGTGCACGGGTGCTCATGCACGTCAATGTGGTGTGGTGTGTGTGGTTGTGTGTGTGTGGTTGTGTGTGTGTGTGGTTGTGTGTGTGTGTGGTTGCGTGTGGTTGTGGTTGCGTGTGGTTGTGGGTGTGTGTGTGGTTGTGCGCGTGTGGTTGTGCGCGTGTGGTTGTGCGCGTGTGGTTGTGCGCGTGTGGTTGTGCGCGTGTGGTTGTGCGCGTGTGGTTGTGCGCGTGTGGTTGTGCGCGTGTGGTTGTGCGTGCGAGTGTGTTATTTCCGGATGAGCGCTGAGTTGAGTATTCCGTGTGAGTTCAGGTGGAGAGAAGGTCAGCCGTGCTTTCACCCAGCGGGGATAAAGAGAACGCTCGGCAACGGAGTATGGGCGGGGCTAAGGGCCAGAGTTCCGCCTCCTTACTCAACTGGAACCGGAGGAAGAATCGGGATGGGGACGGAGTCACCAAGAGACTGGGTAGCACCTTCAGTCTGACATTTGGAAACCTCAGAGACAGTGAGTCCATGTACTGAGATGGACACAGTAGGGCATCAGGGGACAGGTTTAGACTGTCCCCGACACTAACCACTCAGGGAATGGGACAGAGACGTGAAAACACATGGAGGGGTCCCATGTGACTGTATCTGCATATGTGTTATTGGAGCAACCCAAGGACCAATCAGAAGAGGAGGATTGTGCGAAGGGTGGAGGAGGACATGTCCTGATTTTATCTGTGGGAACTTTAGATGACTGTAACTGTCACTGAAGTGGCTCAAAGTCTGATTGGTGGGGCCCAGTCTCCCATCAGCTGAGAGGCCCCGTGTTATGTAGCTTATCGAACAGCTGAGAGACCCTGTGTTATGTAGATTTTCAAACAGTTGAGAGGGCCGCCCAGTGTTATGTAGCTTGTCAAACAGCTGAGAGACCCACTGGTAGTGTATTGAACAGCTGAGACGTCCAGTGTTAATGAAGCTTACCGAAAAGCAGAGAGACAAAGTGTTTATGTAGCTTATCAAAAAGCCGAAACACTCAGAGTTTATGTAGCTTATCGAAATGCAGAGACACCCAGTGCTAATGTTGCTTGCTGAACAGCTGAGAGACCTGGTTTTAATGCCGCTTATTGCACAGCTGAAGGGCTCAATGTTAATGTAGCTTACTGAACAGCTGAGTCCCAGTGTTAATGTAGCTTGCTGTTCTGCTAAGAGGCCTAGTGTTCATGTACTAAACAGCCAAAAGACATTAGAAATATAGAACATGATGGACATAATGTCAAACTAAATACCATCATCATTATGTTGGAAATGTGTTTTTGTACTGTACTAGTTCCTGAATCCCAGTCCTGCTTTTTCACTTCAGTAAGGTCACTTGACTCCCAACAGAGAATAACTAAAAACACCCCATTCAGGACTTCAGCTCCTATCTTATCCGGCAGCTGTTTACTCAGACCCTTGGCACTGCCTTATGTCCTCTAACGTTTCAGGGCATTTTTCATAGAAAAATGTTGTCTTTGCCTCATCTTTAGTTATATTCAAAGTACCACCCACAAGACTTACATGGTTTTGTGATGTTGTTTTTTAAAAGTTCTACAGATTTTTCTTATGCACTGGGAACAAAAACTATGTTTTTTGTTTGTCTTGACACTGAAATGGTTTATGTGGCAATTAGGGATTGTGAATATACCGGTACCATACAGCACGTACTAGTTGACATGCTACTGTTCTGATCAACACAACGCACAGATTTCTATATAATGATAATGTGTTGTATATACAACTTGATCTCTAATACTTTTACATTTGAATAATTTTGCAGATGTGCTTATTCAGAGTGAATTACAGTTCCTTAAGTAGAGGTGAATATGAGAACAGAAGATCCACTGGATGTAAACCAGCAATCAATGGAACCAGAGAAGCGTAACTTTCACACAGAGGCCAAATCTTTTGTTAACATATTTTTTACTAATCTTTCTTACATTAGGATTACTTTCATGGCAAATGTACCACCCTGTTTCCAAAAAAGTTGGGACCCTGTGTAAAATACTGTGTAAAAAAACAATGCAATGATGAGCAAATTATTCAAACCCTATATTCAGTAAGAAATAGTAGAAAATGAGAAATGTTATTGTTCCTTGAAAAATGATATGCCCACTCATCATTCTGTAAAAGACTATGTGGGCAAATAGTGTAACAATTTAAGTTTCTCAATGTAAAATTGCAAAGAGTTTGGGGATCTCATCATCTACCGTACATAATATAATTTAAATCTGGAGAAATCTCTGTATGCAAGGGACGAAGGCAAAAACCAATATTGGATGGCAGTGGTCTTTGGGCCCTGCATTAGCAGCACTGCAATAAAAACCGACTTGATTCTTTGGATGGAAATCACTGCGTGGGCTCAGGAACACTTTGCCAATGAAAACCATTGCCTGTAAACAGTTTGTTGCTGCATCCACAAATGCAAGTTAAAACTCCACCATGCAAAGAAAAATATAAAAACAAGATCCAGAAACACTGCAGCCTTCTATGGGCTTGAGCTCATTTTAGATGGATGTGAAGTGGAAAACTGTTATTTTTGCTTGTATGGTTTATAAGTGCACAGTTCAAAGGCCAGCATCCGTGATGGTATGGGGGTGCATTAGTGCACATGGCATGGATGACTTGCACATCTGTGAAGGCACCATTAATGCTAAACAATATTTACAGGTTTTGTAAAAAACTATTTCTACCATCCTGATGGCCTCTTTTTTAGGGAAGGCCATGCTTGTTTCAGAAAAGAAGTGTCCTGGTGCTGAACTGGCCTGACTGCAGTCTGACTCTGTCCCCTAACCCTTGAAAACATTTGGCACATTATTAAACGAAAAATACGACAAAGAAGACCTAGAACGGTTGAGCAGCTGAAATCCTCAAGACAGAATGGGAAACATTTTCCTTTTAAAACTACAACAGCTGTTCTCAGTTTCCAAACGCTTACAGAGTATTGTTAAAAGAAGAGGTGACGCAGTGGTTAAACATGCCCCAGTCCCAACTTTTCTTAAACATGCCGGCATGAAATCCAAAAAGGGCCTGTTTCTTTCCCAAAACAATAACATTTCCCGGTTTCAAGCATATGATATATTCTCTTTGTACAATTTTCAATTAAATATAGGGATACATTGATTTGCACATCATTGAGTTCAGTTTGTTTTTTTACATTTTATGCGGTGTCCCAACTCTTTTGGAAATCGGGTTTTGTATGAGATATGGGACATATGTCTGCCATCGTCATGTGTAAATTATGTATTTCGGTCATTCTTTGGATAATTTTCTTAGGACATTTTAATTTTTTTACGTGTAAGATGGATAATCATGGCTGCCTGCTTGTATGGTCATAACCATATATTCCTCGTTGAGGTGTATTTGTGCTTGCACAACTTTGAGGAAATAGTTTCATGTTTGTAGAGTATTTCCACTAAATGTTAATTAAGATTAAAGTAGTGGACCAATGACTTGCCTCACTGATTAATCTCTATTGCTGTTAGCAGGTTCGGTTGAATATACTGGTTGTCATGTTCAGTTGTTCCCAGTTGGGGTCACTATAACCCTAAGGAATGTATCAGATTTGTCTGGGAAGGCTTAAGGCAGATATATATCCTGTAAGGTCTTCCTTAACAAACTTGAGGGATGGGGAATCCAGTTTAGGAAATGTTGTAAAGATTCTGGGAACACCTGGCATTTCTGGAATTTTGCAAACCTTAAAATCTTTATGAGATATTAAAAAAGGATGATTAATTTGAGATTATTGGGACTGTCTACGTATACACAACTAAAAGAGTAGAGATACATAAGCCAGGCCTCTCCATAGTGGTTCACCATGGATTTAATATTCTCCCATAACCCCTCCGGCACAAACACACTCTCACACACACACCAATCTCTTGCACACATACATTTTGTATAAGTTAAGTTGTAAATCTGGTAGATGTGTATTCCCTGCTGGATGCCCAGTGCTCCTGAGTCGAGTCACAGACAATCATTTTTCGGTAATCAATAAACAAAGCAGCTGGGATCTATTGATCCAAGCTGGGGCCCAGCATCACATCACGATAAACTAGGAAAGATGCATCTTTGTTTGTTCATGTGTTTGTTTGCTCACTTTAAGTGCACAGCGATCACAGAACAAGGATTTTTAAACTCTTTAATTTACAGAGCCGTTCGCAAGCTCCTACTCCCTCACAGTAGAGGTGAGTGTTATATTACACCACCCTCAGCCAAAAACAGCTACCCTATCTTCCTGATTAACCCTACCAGCAAATCAGATGCTGCATTCGGTTTTGGTGTGCTTCAGGCCTCCGCATATTCTCAACATATCAATTATACATCAATCCGGATTCCACTTGGGAATCTCTGGGTCTTCCGATCCCGGATGGTCTCCTAGGTGTCGCACTTCTTCTCCCCTAAGTCACATCATCAACCTCCCAATGACACTGGTGTCAAAATACATATCCACTTCCAGACCCAAGGGGCATTGGAGGGCAGTGTGGGGTTGGAGCAGGACACCGGCTAGAGGTGGAGGAGGACAGGCTGGGGTTGGAGCAGGACACCGGCTAGAGGTGGAGGAGGACAGGCTGGGGTTGGAGCAGGACACAGGCTAGAGGTGGAGGAGGACAGGCTGGGGTTGGAGCAGGACACAGGCTAGAGGTGGAGGAGGACAGGCTGGGGTTGGAGCAGGACACTGGCTAGAGGTGGAGGAGGACAGGCTGGGGTTGGAGATAGACAGAGACAGTGCTTGGAGGACAGACTGGGGTTAGAAGGAAAACATGCAGGGTTTGGAGCAGGAAAGAAGCTGCAATGGGGTTGAATGGATAAGAAGTTTGCAGAGGTGCCAGTGATGTCAGGACCAGATCAGAAGCTTTGGACAAACCACGGTATACTGTATCTTCACTACAGAACTACAGTATATATTTGCAGAACTGCAGTGTATATTTTCAAGAGTATGTAGAATATATAACTTTGTATGATTTATAACTTGGCCTGCCAAATACTCAAGTACTGTGCTATGAAGAGGAGGCAGATATTTCAGTGTTTCCTTTCACTTTTTCCTCCGTACTTTACCTCTGTCCCTCCCCGGCCTGTTCTCCCTCTCTCTCTCCCTCTCTTTTGCTCCCTCCACGTTCTCTCTTTGTCTTTGTTATCGAGGTCCAGTAGATGTATATTTCATGCTCGGCTCTGGAGGCTTTTACCATTAATTATACACTACCACTAAGCTCTCCATTTGGCGGACAGATGTTATTTTTTACTTAAGGAGAGAAAGGGGACTGCTACTCCATAATTTAGAGGTAATCCTGTCCACGAAGAATAAATAAATAAACCAAGCAACAAACAAACAAATGTATGCACATTGGACTAGGCTACTGCCTGCAGAGGCATGTAGTATCTGCATAGCGGTAGCCCTTCAGAGGGAGACTGGGTCCTGTTTCAGAAGATTTTGACAGAATTGTTGCACTATATAAAAATGGCAATGTTTATTGGAGTCCCCTACAAAATAATAATCGAAAGGCTATTGTTTTATCTGCAGAATATATTTTCAATCTTGTCAAACTATTTGAAAACAAAAGCAGAAAATTAAGGTTATTACAAAATCTAAGAATTTGAATATTTATTTTAAATCAAGTCGTTTCCTCTCTATCTAAAATAGGGAACATCTCAATAAGTCAGTAATAAGGAACAATCTATGTGTGTTCTGTTTCGAAGAGGTATCATCATATGTAGTCCTGGGGTTTGGGGGGTCTTGGGACCACTCCTCGCTTTTGTCAGCCGAGAGGGAAATAGCACCCCAGAGTCAGGCAATGACCACATGCCCCCACACACGTGCAGACACTAACACACACACACACACACACACACACATACTGTTAGGGGCAGTGGGGGATAGCAGGAATAGGGTGGAGGAATCCCTGTGTTTTAGAATCCTATTAAATGTGTATGAGTGTGTCTGTCTAGGAATCAAGGCACCGCTCTCCTCCTCTTCCTCTACGATAGTGAGAAGCTTAAGCATGATGTGTGTGTGTGTGTGTTGGCCTCACGGTAACTTATTTATGATTTGTGTTATTAGGGCATCCCACTGGTGGGTGTCAACCTGCTGCACCTCGGAAACATTGACACTGTCAAACACACACACAACAAAAACCAGACACTAAGCCAAGGAGGATGAAGATGTCGATATTGATGAAACGAAGAGTATAGGAGAGGTTATTGATACTAACTTCCCTACATTGCAGTTTTGAGGAGAACCTCTTCTCATTTCATTATGGAACAAGCCAAGGCAGTTAGAGTTGTCCTACCAAACCTACAGTAATACCCGAAACCTGTACTGTCAGAATTCAGCAGGGTGTCCTTTCAGTTTAGACTGAAATACTTTTTCTGATCCAATTTAGAATCACAGAACCAAAAATATTTGTTTTGTGAATGTCAATCACCTGCAAATGTTTAATTGTGTTTTTTTTTGTCCACCATTACCTCTAGTTCCATATGTTGAAGGTGTACTGATTAGTATTTATTTGCATATAATTTTTGAGAATGAGGGAATGTTACTCTGGCTCTGGCTAGAATTAACCTTGTGTTCTGTCTGTCAATATGTTTGCCTGTCTGTCGATCTGGAGTTTAAATGACATTACTATATTAGAATTCACAACGAATAACGCATATTTTATTTTCTATGAAGACAAATACATTTACATTTGTTGTATTTTATGTTACATTTATTTTAAGAAGCGGTTATGCTGAGATAAAGGTATCTTTCACATTAGAAGGACGCATCAATATTTAACATATCGACAGTGATTATTATGTCAAAATCTAAATTCACACGAGTCACGGAATACATGAAAAAGCAAACACAAAACACTGAGACAAACACGACCACCAACAAACTAAGAATTACTGTCAAAGTTATTAAATAGAAACGTGGCATATACACAACATTTATAAAATCCACAGTGAAACCACGTTTCAATTGTTAACGTTTTTAATCAGATAATTTACGCAATTATCGTAAACTAAAACACCCTGTCATTAAATGCATATCAAGTGCATATCATCGTATTAGTAAGATTAAACGCTAAAATATATATTAAGTACAAAAAACTGAAATATTTATGTATCAACAAATAAAAGTGGTAATAAACGAGAAGAACCCTTTTCTACACAACATTACATCCATAAATAATATCATCACTGTTAGTGTAATGTATGAAACATTAATCATTGCAATAAAGTTAATTAATGTTAGTGTAATGTTATGGTATCCCTATCTTAAGCAAATGGTATTTCAGAAATAAATGTTGTAAAATACGATGATTCAAATATGATTTCAAATACTATTCAAATGTTGGCGTACGTAATGTAGATAATTTAATACAAATGTTTCAAAGAAATGTACATTGAACATTTGAGATTGTTTATTTACTCTTGTATCTCTTACATCTCTTTTTTCTTCTTTCACAATATTAACAAATATGCACTTCTGAATTTTTTTCTGTTGTGGGCTTGTTTTCTGCTATCGTCCGTTTATCACGATGTCTCCGTCGAAGAGAAGGTAAAACACTGGAATATTCCGTGGTGATCCGAAAGACACGGGCAGGCTGCAATTTACATCCTTACCGAACAGTGGCGTTGTTCACACAAAAAAACAACTTGCGGTCATGCTGAGCAGGTAAACACCAACAAACCACAAGTCCCTAGGATACCACCATCTTCAGCTGGAAAACCGAAAGAACATAAAGTAGGTTATTTATATATTTAATACAGAAATGTTTGGGTTAAATGTATGTAACACCGTAATCAGCCACCCTAAACATTCTAGTTGTTTGAAATGGACCCTTGGCTTGTTTTAATGTAATATTCATACATTTCTATAGAATACAGCAAACACATTGTTAATGAATTGAGTTCACCTGTTGTAGCCCACCACAACCTTCTTATAGTTTAAATAATGCTTGTGTTAACTGCTTTGAAAATAAGTGGTTACATTTCTTGATGGGCTGAATGATTTGTTATTAAGAGTGCTGCAGATTGCCCCTGTCACATTATACTTAAATTTAATTTCTCACCGTTATTAGAAAGAGGAACAGAAGTAACCTTTATAAGGTTTTTATTCCACTGTGTTCCTTATAAATACATACAGATACTCAGAGAGAAAGACACCCAGGCATGGAGCACCGCTCAGGCCGAGCCTTCTCCCAGGGTCTCCCCTCCTCTCTTTTCTTCTACATTCCTCTCTCCACATACTGCCCCCTTCTTTTCACCTCTCTTCTCGTCTTTTGTCTTATCTTCTCTGTTATATTTGGACCCAACTATAGTTTTAGTCGATGAGGTGTAATCTTCTTACTTCCTAATTTTGTGTCGGGGCAGCTAATTTAGCCCTTTTAAGACATGGATTGTATATTCAGGGACACAGTGTTTGGATGTGGGGGACATGTTTGAGGGGAGACTGGCAGCTAGACTGAGGGTAGACTGAGGGTAGACTGAGGGTAGACTGAGGGTAGACTGAGGGTAGACTGAAGGTAGACTGAAGGTAGACTGAGGGTAGACTGAAGGTAGACTGAGGGTAGACTGAGGGTATACTGAAGGTAGACTGAAGGTAGACTGAGGGTAGACTGAGGGTAGACTGAGGGTAGACTGAAGGTAGACTGAGGGTAGACTGAAGGTAGACTGAGGGTGGACTGAAGGTAGACTGAGGGTAGACTAAGGGTAGACTGTACCAACCACCAACTGGTTCGGAACCCGGAGCTGTTCATATAAAGTAATCAGGGGTTGTTGTGTTCAGTTACTGCGGAGGACGATTTGGGGTTGGGCTTTTAAATGAAGTTTAAACATGTTTTTGTTTCTTTCAGTATGTGTGCTGTGGTTTCCTAGCCCTATTGGAGATGTTTTAAAACTCAGACCCCTCCTCTCTTACCCCTCCTCTCTTACCCCTCCTCTCCTCTCTGAAAGGTGTCTTTCGTCCTGTCTGCCTTCCCTGGCGACATTCCAAGGACGGATCTGCGCGGTAGACTGAGGAAGAGGGTATCTGACAGTGTGTGTGTGTGTGTGCTGTGCTCTGCTTAGTGGCGATGACAGCTGTCAGTGTGGCTGGCGCTAATGCAGACGGGCTAACCTGGAATGAACAGGGGCAGGCCCGGTGCCCAGGGCCTCACCGGGGCCCAGAAACCACTGACCCAGCCAGGACTCCACATCTCCAACCAGGCTTCTTTCCTGCCAGGGTGGCCCGCATCCCTGGCTGGAGGCAGATGAGTACCGGGTGGAGGAGGGCCAGCTACGATCCCTGAGAGTTAGGGACACTGGTTACACCACCACCTTTAGGATGTATGAGTGGTCGAACAAGTAGAAGGGAGGGAAAGACAGACAGGCTTCTGTGTGTGTGAGCGTGTGTGTGTTTGTGTAAAAGCTATGTGTTGTGTGTGTGTAAAAGCTATGTGTTGTGTGTGTGTGTAAAAGCTATGTGTTGTGTGTGTGTGTGTGTAAAAGCTATCTGTTGTGTGTGTGTGTGTGTGTGTGTGTGGGGGGGTGGCAGGGTAGGCAGTGGGTGCCGACAGATAAGAGGGCGGATGTAAGAAGGGTCAGCGGGGTCATCGTGTGGTTAGCACTGACAGCAGGAAGGAGGAAAGCGATCGCCCGGGCTACCGCTACGGTGAGAGAGGAACACAAGGCGGAGCGAGAAGGGAGAGGGCGGAAGGGCAACAGCGGGGGGGAGGGAGGGAGCGGGATGGGGAGGCGGAACAGAGAATATACGGACCGGTGGAGAAGAGAGCGGACGGGGGACTGTACGTCGGAGGAAGCTCTCTGAAATGACCGGCGAGGTGCGTGTGTGTTCCAGTGTGTGTTCCAGTGCGTGTTCCAGTGTGTGTTCCAGTGTGTGTACCAGGGTGTGTCAGTTCCCTCCTCTCTGCATACGGCAGCCTACGCTGCTGAATCAGCTCCTTATCTGGTGGAGTCGTAGACAGAATGGGTTTAAATCTCAGCCACACTGCGAAGACCCCCCCCCCCCCCCCCCCCCCCCCCCCCCCCCCCCCCGCTTCATCTACTGTTGGTTGTTTCTCTAAGTTTTATCCACACACATTCACAAACAAGCGCACACATTCACACACACGCGCACACATTCCAAAACACGCGCACACACATTTACATTTATTTAAATCATTTTGAGGTTTCTCCACACCAGAAGAGATACCCGATAGCCGCTCCGCCGCTGCAATCTAAAGGCAACGTACTGTCAGCGTGGGAACCTTGTCCAGACTCCCGAAAGCAGCGTCACAACTTTTGGAATGAAAACAGAGGCTGTTGAATCAGAGCAGGTGATACTTAGCGGTTTGACAACACACACAGACAATCAAACCCACTCCCTAAGCGTTTGACCCTGTGTGTCTATAACCACCCAGATGTGTCTAAAACAACCCAGATGTGTCTATGACAACCCAAATGTGTCTATAACAACCTAGAGCCTCTTCTATGTATGAAGTGGTGAGCGCGGGGGGGGGGGGGGGGGGGGGGGGGGGGGGGGGGGGGGGTTGGGTTGGTAGACACACATCTCTTCATTATCTTCGTTAACTCTGGCTTATGATATTATAGTCAGTGTGTTAAAGATGGATTACAGCAGGTTAGGACCTGAGTCTGACTTTGGGCTTACTACAACCGCAATTAGTTCTGATCATTACTATCACCTAACACTACTTAGTCATGGACAGGCTTGGTTTCTGATTTGATGTCCTGATGTGTACTTAGAAGTCCTGCAATGTTTCAATATGCCCCCTATCCTCCCCCATCCTCCCCTCTCCTCCTCATTCCTCACCTTTCTTCCCCTTCCCCCTTCATTCCATTTCCCTTCTCTGCCTCCCCCATCCTCCCCCTTTCTCCCCATTCCTCTGACTGCCCTGCCCTTCCTTTGGCCCACATGTCCGGTGTGAAATGCACGCAACCATTTTAATATTTCAGACCGCAGTCGCTTTGCCACACACACACATACAGTCTCTGACATAGCTCAAAGAGACAGAGTGAGAGAGAGAGAAAAAGAGAGAGTTGGGACTGGAGTCTATTTACCAACCAGGAATTCACTAAATCCTAAATTGCGCAAACATATCTTTTGTGCAAAACTTAAATATAAACATATTCGTTAATGTTCCATAACATTCAATCTACAAAGAGATCCTCTAAAACTAGTTGTTCCTACTTCTGTTCACATACCCCAAAAGACCCCACAGAACTCTGGGACAGCAGTGCAGTTAGACGCAACCCAATTATTAGGCAATATAAATACAACTATTAGACGAACCGGAAAGAATCAGCCAAAGAAAAGCCTCACAAAAAGAGTAGTTATTAGTTATGTATACTTTTCCTCATGTTGTGTCGGTCACAATGTCCCACCACAGACTTAGAGAGCATGGCAGCTCAAAAGACAGGATATGTCCCAATGTCCACAAAATGGGGTGGAAACCGAGAAGCACTTTCCAACCACCTGCCAAATGTATGATCACAGTCCAGACACATTCCCCTCAGATCATACAGACCCACTAATCATTTTAAAAATATCTATAGCTGTTCTGGGAAATTTCAAGATGTGCAATAGCAGCAGTGGTATTTGTGAGCCATTGCCATAGAAAAGGGCAACTAGTAGCCCACAAACACCATACATGTATTGTATCTGTTCATGTATCTTCTGTTCTGTCTCCAACCATAATTCTGCATCTTCCAAAAAACATTGCTGAATGCAATGTTTACTCTTTTTGTAATTGTTGTTGTCGATGCTTTTTGTTCAAGTGGTTTTCTTCACTTGCTTTGGCAATGTAAACAACTTTCCTATGCCAATAAAGCCTCATTGAATTGAAATAAAAGAGCGAGAGAGAGTGAAGGAGAGAGATACGGGCGACAACAGCTTCATAAATAGTCTATGAGAAATGGCCCCTCCCCACCACAACCTGTCTTAGACCCACAATGATTTATTGATTTCTATATTTGTCACATCAAAAAGAAAAAAAATGTTTCCCTTTTCTCTCTTTCTCTGTCTCTCCCCCCTTTCCTTAGACTCTCTCTTTCGGTCTCTCTCTTTTCTTACTCCATTTCTCTGTATCTCCTCTGCCAAAAACCAACAAAGGACAAATTACAATTTGACAGGCTTAAAATGAGGGCTTAAATATTTGGGTTGGGATAAAAGTTACAATTAATGTTAGGGTTAGAATTAATGACAGGAATCGGAGTAAAGTTTGAATTCGATTTTGGGTTAATGTAAGGTTGTCTGGTTTAAGATTAGGGATAGTGTTAAGGTTAAAATGAAGGTCAGTAAAAATAGAACATTTAAGGTAAATCAATTATCCTAACATGTTGTCAAAGCAGGTTGTCTCTTTCGTTTAATAAACAACAGAAACTATATCTAAGAATAACTTAAATATTTTTAACCCAACCAACATTTTTGTTGGTTTGTTGCTTTAATAACAAAATATTAAATTAAACAAACACTCACTCAAGGTCAGATTGGGCATTTCTTTACAGATTGTGATGGATTACAGTAAAACAGATTTATACTCAAAATCCATTCAAAGGTCATAGTTCTTCACTCCCTGAAGGACCTCTAAATTTTAGTTCAGCTCGACAGAACCATTTTTACTGTTTAATCATTAACAGAAGCTCTTATCAAGAGCAATTAGGCAGCGAGAACAGCATATCTTTCATCTTGCCAGCTTCTGGATTTCCTCTAGCAACATCTTGGTTAGCGATCAGATGCTCTAACCTCCTGACTCTACGCTCCTGTTGGTTTTGGTGTTTCCAGATAAGTATCTTTCATTGCCTCCTTCTCTCTCCCTTTCTTCTCTCTCTGTCACTCTCCCTTTCCTCCTTACTCTCTCTCTCTGTCACTCTCCCTTTCCTCCTTACTCTCTCTCTCTGTCACTCTCCCTTTCCTCCTTACTCTCTCTCTCTGTCACTCTCCCTTTCCTCCTTACTCTCTCTGTCTCTCTCCCTTTCCTCCTTACTCTCTCTGTCCCTGTCCCTTTCCTCCTTACTCTCTCTGTCCCTGTCCCTTTCCTCCTTACTCTCTCTGTCTCTCTCCCTTTCCTCCTTACTCTCTCTGTCTCTCTCCCTTTCCTCCTTACTCTCTCTGTCCCTGTCCCTTTCCTCCTTACTCTCTCTGTCCCTGTCCCTTTCCTCCTTACTCTCTCTGTCACTCTCCCTTTCCTCCTTACTCTCTCTGTCTCTCTCCCTTTCCTCCTTACTCTCTCTGTCCCTGTCTCTGAGTATTTTAATCAGTCGATGCATGCTATAAATGTAGGGCGGACCAAGGCAAGGACCCTGATGATGTGTGTTGTGCGGTGTGTGCTGTATTTTGTGTGTGTTTTGTTGTGTGTGCTGTGTTTTTGTGTGTGCTTGGGTGTGTGTGCTGTGTTTTGTGTGTGTTTGGATGTGTGTGCTATGTTTTTGTGTGTGTATGGGTGTGTGTGCTGTGTTTTGTGTGTGTTTAGGTGGGTTGTGCGGTGTGTGCTGTGTTTTGTGTGTGTTTAGGTGTGTTGTGCGGTGTGTGCTGTGTTTTTGTGTGTGTTTGGGTGTGTGTGCTGTGTTTTGTGTGTGTTTGGGTGTGTGTGCTGTGTTTTGTGTGTGTTTGGGTGTGTGTGCTGTGTTTTTGTGTGTGTTTGGGTGTGTGTGCTGTGTTTTTGTGTGTGTTTGGGTGTGTGTGCTGTGTTTTTGTGTGCCTGTGTGTGGCAGGTCCAGTCAATGACCCTGACAGTGTGCAGTTATCGTCCTAATTAAGATGCCACACTTGAGTTAAACCGCAGCATTACGATTTGATGGGGAATTGATCAGAGTGTCAGAAGGAGGCGGAGAGGGAGAGAGATGGAGGGAATGAGAAGAGGAAAGAGGGTGGGGGGGTGGAGGTGGGAGAAAAAGAGGAAGACTGACAAGGAGAAGGGATCGAGAGGGAACCGGGTTAATGGAAAAGGAGAACAAGACAGGGAGTTTGAAAAACAGAAAAGAAGAGGGAGCGAATAAGAAACAGTGGTTAACAGGGATATCCCGCCTCCGGGTCAATGATGTCTGAGTTAGAAGGTCAAAGGTTAAGACAATCCTTGAGTCCAGTTGATCACCTCACATCTCCACTCAATGGATTTAATGACTGGGTTACAGAGTGTGTGCATGTGTGCGGTTGGTTGTTTAATCAGAACAGTTGCATTCAGTAAAGGCTACATGCTGTAAAGAAATCCCAGGCAACATCACATCCACAACGCATTAGCCTGTAGCTAATATTATAGCCACAAACTTTACATTAAACTCCACCCCATATATATATATATATACATATGTATATATATATATGTAAGAATACATTTGAAACCATTACCACAGGGCTGCAACGCCTTCTGCACACACTCTCACATAGGATATTTCTGGTGCATACTGTATGCTGTGTTCTAACTCACAGTTGTAATCAGCATTTAGGAACGTGCATTAGCAGGAGTGCAATGAGGCATTTTCACACAGCTCACTAAACTCCTCCACAACACACACACACACTTGGCCAACACAAAGAGCAACGTCACAGATGATAAAGTGAGATTTACCATGAGACATTCTTACTGAAGGATCCAGGAGAGACAGGCAAAAGTCATAGAAAAGAGACAAAGCTTGTCCAGCAACCATGAACCACAATCACACCTTAATATTAACCACCATGCAATTAACCACCACCATGATATCAACCACCATGCAATTAACCACGACCATGATATCAACAACCACCATGACATCAATCACCACCATGATATTAACCACCACCATGATATCAACCACCACCATGATATCAATCACCACCATGATATCAACCACCACCATGATATCAATCACCACCATGATATCAATCACCACCATGATATTAACCACCACCATGATATTAACCACCACCATGACATCAATCACCACCATGATATTAACCACCACCATGATATCAACCACCACCATGATATCAATCACCACCATGATATCAATCACCACCATGATATTAACCACCACCATGATATTAATCACCACCATGATATCAACCACCACCATGATATCAATCACCACCATGATATCAATCACCACCATGATATCAATCACCACCATGATATCAACCACCACCATGATATCAATCACCACCATGATATCAATCACCACCATGATATTAACCACCACCATGATATCAATCACCACCATGATATCAACCACCACCATGATATCAATCACCACCATGATATCAATCACCAGCATGATGTTAACCACCACCATGATATTAATCACCACCATTATATTAATCACCACCATGCTATCAAACACCAATCCACCTAGCATCCTGTTTCTTAAATCAATAAAGGTTCATTTGGGAACATTATTAATGTTATCAATACATGATCAAAGCATTAGGAATTACAATCAATATTACAACATGCTCATTATTAATCGATGATCTGACATGATGTTGTAGATCAGTACAGCAGATTGAAAGGAGTCAAAGTGTAAATGGAAAGGACTGTTAAAAATCTCTGACCGCCACCCCAACCTAGCACAGTAAATGGAAAGGACTGTTTAACGTCTCTGACCGCCACCCCAACCTAGCACAGTAAATGAATAGGTTTGGCAGCTCCGCAACTGACGTGACAGGCGTCAACACACATCTCCCCTGTTCTCCTCTGACGCCCTCCTGATGTTTACCATACGTCTGTCGTGATGACCCTGATCCTTGATCTGCCAAAAAAAGACCCACGGAGAAGCTGTCACGAAGCCACCTAAGCCATGTTGTCATTGACGTGTTCATCACACTGTTTCAGTGAAACAACCCAGGGCACGTTGCTGGGGCGACGTGAATGACACCTGACAAGTGGACGTGGAACAGTGTCTGATGGGGACAAGACATGAGACGTGACACTGGAGAAGCCTGTAGTGAACCCAGAAGGCCCTGAGGTTAGAACCACAATACGATACAAACACTGGCTAAACATTGGCCTACATACTTGTCGACAAACTGATTGGAACTCCCCATGGAAAATAGCATATCCGCTAAACATCTTTGAAACATAATAGACAATTATGTGATCAATGGAATAGAAAAAAAAGAGGACTATTTCACAACGGTGGTGTGGCCCTTGTTATGTCATTTAGTTGTGACCACTGGGATTTTTTTGTTCTGAGTGATTCAGAAGGATAATGCTCTGAATAACATTGAAATCATTTAGCAGGGCCACAATTTAAAAGGCACACACCAGTCGTTGGTGGCCACTGATGGATGTCAACATCATTATCATCATCATCATCAGTATAAAGGCGTCCCACGACAGTGCCTGCTTAAACGATTCTCTATATGTATAACCAGCAAAAGTAATCTTCCCAAAACGAATGCAATATCACTTCCTCCTTCGCTCGCTCCTTCTCCTTCAGCCTTTACACCCCGCTCTCTCTCTCCCTCCGTCTCCCTGTGCGTCTCTCTCTCTCTCCCTCCTCACTCATCCCCCCACACGCTCTGTCTGTTTCCGAGGAAGGGGGAGCGGAGCTGTGGTATCGACTAACCATCAAATCTCCTATCTACGCGGTGGGCCATTTCTCCCTGTCTCAGCAGTCCACACCTCCTCCATTATACCCCATAATCCCATCTACACAGGCAAATGACCCATTTTTGGAGGGGGGTGGGAGGGGGGAGGGGGAAGAGTGACAGGGGGACGAAAACGTGATTTTGTCTTGTGAGTGGCAGGGAGATTTACAGATTTTCTCTTTTATTATATTTTTTCCAAGGTCAAAAGAAATTGAATATGACAATACTGCCTTTTCTTGCTAAACAGAAAGCCTTATATGTCAGCCTGTTTGGGTGGGATGGTACTGAATGATCTCACAAGGCTAATTTGATTATTATGGACATTAGGCTGGTCAGCCGGATAAGGTTTGATCACCCAAATAGGTCTGTGTACTGAAAAAGCCATGTTGAGCATAATGTCTAGAGTGACATGATGATAAACCATATTTTTATGCCTAAATTTAGGTTTTGTTTGCAATGCAAAAGTACAACCAAAGCTAGACACGGTCAATCTAACTGTGCAACTATTTCTCAATGCAAAACAACTTTGAAGGCAAAATGAATGCCATCATTTAATTTGTACTAGGTATTTAGTTAACATATGGAATAACGTTGAGACTGAGATACCATTGATTGTTAAGCCATTTCATTCAGAGCTTTGAAATGTATGAAGGTATCGCCCACTCGTTTTCAATAACTAGAAATAACGTGAGATTAATTAATGAAGATTAAAATGCCACACTGGATTATATTTGCAGATTTGCAAAAGTGAGACGAAAAAATTACCGTAAAAAAATACATTTATGTCTTTACCACAAACACTGGGAGCTATTTACAGCAAAATGCAATAAAGTCCCCGTATCCTATAGATGAGAAAATGAAGGTACACATCAGTTGTTCAGGCATTCTTTTTGAGTGGTGAATGTCTTGACTAAACGAGTGACAAAAACTGGTCTAACTGTGGTGGGTTTACCACTGGGATTCCACATGCGACCCTCTGAGCTGAAGTGCTAATTTTTCATCCATCCCAATCCACAACACCCTGGAGAGCCGCAAGCCCTGTTGAGGGTAATAGCGCTCACTGTTGCCCATACTGGCATGTTTTCAATGTGTTTTCTGTCTTCCTTCAGAGGGATGTTTAATTTTCAAACTTCCAGAACATCACAGCTACCCACACCGACCCCCCAAACCAGCTTCTGCAGACAGTTATGGTGGCAGTTGGTGACACTGGTGACAGTTGGTAAGTCAGTAACGTCTTAGGATGGTTAGAAGAGAGAGGAAATAGGAAGAGAGAAAGAGAGAGAGAAATGAAAAAAGAAGGTAGAGAGGGGGTGAAGGAAAACATTGGGCCAGAGGTAGCCAGAGAGGAAGGGAGCGGCTGAAGGCTCGGGAACGGTCTGTTTGGCAGCAATAAGTCCTGGCAAACGAGCCTTCTGATCCCTTGCCTCCTACGCCCTTTATGGGTGCTTGGGGAGACAATGGGGCGATGCAGACCCCCCTCCATCACCCCCACTCTCCGCACACACACACACACACAGCTGGAGCATAGTGGCAGGGAGTCCCCATAAAGCCAAGGTTAATACTTCTCTCTTTTCATCCATCACTGAGTAACAGACTGTCTTCTCTTACTGCAACGATGCTGTGTGTGTGTTTGAGTGTGTGAGTGAAAACAGGCCAAATGATGCATGTTTTTAGATGGTTTCCAAACGAGGGGCAATCTTTCTTACACTAAATAAGAAGTCGTTGGTCATTACTCCAACGGAGAGGTCAGTAGCCATGGAGACAATGACGTGGTCAGAGACATGACAGAAATGATTGACAGACGTGAGCGTTGTGTGACAAAGTCTGTGTGTGAGACTGAACGCGAAAACTCGGTTTCACGGTGTTCTGCATTCACATTCACAAAAGTATACGTTACTTAAAAGACCCACATGTAATATCCAAAAGAGTGTGTACCTTTCAATAGTCCCGATCAATCTTTCTTTCAAGAATTTTTGAGAAGGACATTTTCTCTTGCTGGAAAGTAGTTTTGATCTCATAGTTTGTCTTAATAATAAAGCAGACTAACCATATAAGGAATATATTCAATAATACATGCTTTATTCATGGCCAGCAGAGAAATACTAGTTATTAAGCCTGTTCTTCAGCCACTGTTCGTGGAACGTTACCCAACAACACAAAAAGGCTCTAAATAAAAGTGCACAAAAGCCCATAGACCCAGATAGCCCTCTGTGTCCTTCTTTTAAGGTTTGGATAACCCTACAACCTGACATTTATTTATCTGCCACAGCCAGTGTATGTGTGCAGATTGGAGATGGAATGGAGAAAGAGGCAGATAATGCTATTGTTGTCTTGAGTTTAGAGTAAATTTCCACAATTTGGGAGTATCTCTCCCACTCCAATTTTGCTCCTGTAGTGCTTAGCCGACACAAATGAGCATGTTCTGACCAGAAATTTTGGATTAAGGCATACACATTGAACATGGTCCTACTTTCGCTAAAGTTGTTCAAAATGCGTCCCCATAAAAGTATATAAACGTGGCTATATATAATGACATTTATTAGAACACTGATAACTACATTTATTTTTAGCGAAAAATACAAAGTAGAGTTTTATTCATGTTTTGTAACAACTATTTTATTCATGACGCGAAATCACATTTTTGGGATAACGTCGCGGAGTACACTTGGCATAAAATCGGAAGCAAACACACTAACTGCTATTAAGGATTATAGTAAGTGTATTTAATTAATTAGTAAGTTACATTATTACAGTTGTTTCACCAACTACCATGCACATTGTATCTCGTTGTCTTCTCATATAAATTCCCTCGTTACAGTTGTAGTAGTAGCAACTAACTAACGAAGTTATTGTTATTTATCAAACTACTAGCTAGTACAACAGTAGACAATTAGCCAACGTTTGATATGCTAGTCGTTAAATAATATAATAATTAAATAATAAAGTTACGCAAACTTTCTCAGATTCTTTGCTTTTCTTTAGCAAGTTTACATTAGTGCAAATGTGCAAATATACTTAATAGCCTACTTTAATTTGTTTGTTTTTACAGGGACTGTACTGTCATCAAGCAACTGTTTCTGACAGATTGGGGAGCCATTGTTTGGAAAAAGCTACAGTAAGTGACTTTGCTTTGAATTATTTCGTTTTTCTAGTATAAATTATTGAAGCGCTAGAAAACAGAGTAAGGTAATGACTACTTATTTTAATCTAAAATGGTATTAGTTTGAACCTTAGTATAACTGATCAGGGCTTGATTTCAACTCCTGTGGAAATGGTTTTATCTAGAATCGAAAGAACACTTATGCAGGCATCCTGAAAACTCCTTAAGAAATGTAAGTGATATGGGGGTGATGGTATAATATTTGGGGTTATTGTGATCTCTCCTGTGATGTGCCCACTGAAAACAGCATAATTATGTGATCTTTTTATACTAAATTGATTGTTTCCTATCACCTTTACCAATCACCAGATGATAATACTACAGTAATATAGCTAGTAAATGGTGCAGTACGTCTGCATTATTACCTCAGTTCGTGCCCAGGCTTGGTAGGGCTGCTTAGTTATAATTTATTATACCCATATCAGTTGATGATTGTGATAGCCATAAATGACTGCTTAGAAATATATACTACAATATATATACTACAATGCTAAGACAAAATGTGGGGTTACCTGTATTGTGTTTGGCCCCCCCATGTGCTTGTATGCACTCCCCACAGCATCTGGGCACGCTCCTGATGAGACGGCGGATAGTCTGGGAGGAACCTGGTGATCTCCTCCCAGACCTGGATCAGGCATCAGTGAGCTCCTGGACAATCTCTGGCACTACTTGTTGGCGTCGGATGCACTGACACATAACGTTCCAGAGGTTCTCAACTAGATTCTGGGGAATGTGATGGCCAGTCAATTGCATCAATGCTTCATCCTCCAGGAACTGCCTACACACTCTAGCCACATGAGACCGGTCATTGTCCTGCACCAAGAGGAACTGGAGAAGAATCAGTCAGGAAGGACAAGTAAAGAGCAATTGTCTGTGGCCACCACCTGCAAAACATACCCCTTTGAGGGGTTGTCTTGCTGTGGCCTTTCCAGTGCACCTGTTGTTACTTTCTTTTGCACCATAACAGGTGACATTGATTCACAATCACTACGAATTCCTAACTGGACAGATTGAAATGCCTGCAGTTTAATTCACTTGGTGTTATACTGTGATGATTATGTGTTTTGAATATTGAAATCCAACCATGAGTTCGATTTTGGAACAATAAATTATTTTTGTCGTGTTGTGTATATTTCACTGGATATTTGGTTTTTGAATGGATAGTTCTAATGTGTGTCATTTGGAATATGTTAGGTATGTGATTGGAAGAGGCAACAAATAAGGGCACGTAGTCTTCTTCTCTCTTCCATGTATAACAAGTCTGCCAACTAAGTTTAAGTTAATTAATCATTGGCTAAAATAAATTTTTACCAAAAGGAATTGCTCTGCAGGTATTTAATAAAGTTGACTGTGGTAAATGCACCTCAACGAATTCCTATTAACCAAAATGTCTTTATAAAATGCACATGCAGTAAACATTGTACTAAATGTGCTTTTTTGTAAAAGTTTACCATAAACATGAGTAAGAATACTGCAATAATTCCCATCTGAAAATAATATCACTGTTATTGAAAGTACGATGTATTTCACATGTGTTCACATGCCAATATGTCTTACAATTTGTAGTATAGACTATTAATCGCAGTGTTATTTATTTCAGTTCCCGCTGTATATTAGCTGAACAAATTTGGCCCAAGGCCAAACCTAGTGGCCGAATTGTAGTGTACTAGCTTTTGTTTAACAGGCTTGCTGAGTGTATTGCTGTATAGGTGGTTTTATCAATCTAATAAAACAGTACTTCAACCCAATGTGATCATGGGCCTACATGCCTATAAACCAATATAGTGTCATATCACATTTAAACAGGGACTATCCTCTTAGGCCTTCTCCCCTTTTCCTCCTTCACCCATTCTCGTGTTTCCACCTCTGCTTTTCTCCTCCTCTCAGACACACAGACCACATTCACCATTTATCCTCTTCATCCACCTCCTCCGCCAGCCTTCTCCAGACTCGAGCCATTTGTGTGAGTGAGTGTCTGTGTGTGGTTGTCCTTCTGTGTGGTTTGTGTCTGGTGTGTGTGCGCGGGTGGGCGTGTGTGTTGGGTTTTGTGGGAGAGGTTAATAGCCGTCGCCTTTAGTGCCCGTTAAGGTTCCAGACAGTCTGTTAGAACTAGTGCCAGGTCAATCCTGCATGTCCCTTTACATTAAAGACCAGAGGTGTCCCCACCAAGAGAGGGGTGGAAGGAGGGCAGGCCAAGAGGAAGGATATGGGAAGAGAGCCAGAGAGAGACAGCCGGTGAGGAGGGGGAGGAGTGCCCTCAGATGGTCAAGGATGATAAAGAGAGGGGGGAGGGTTGATGGAGAAAGAGTAGCCTACCACAGTCTCAGCTGGCCGCTCACCTTTGGGTGTGATGATCAGGGTGAATCTCTCACATGACACCAGCAGTGTTTGCATCCCTCCCGCTTATCTCCGATCCCTCGCTCCATCTCCCCCCTCCCGTACCAGGGCTCCATCATGGCCCCGTCATGGCTGTGTCATGTATCCCAGCTGAACCACAGACGCCTCTCTAGTGACAGTCTGCTGTTGACCTCTGCTCTGTCACCTGTCCCCTCCTCCATGCAGGAGTCATTAATCCCCCGGACTATTGAGCGTGTCTGTCTAAATCACCTACGTTGTGTGTGAGTGTGTGTGGGGAGAGCGCTCATGTATGTATGCTTGTATGTGTGTTTGTACAGCCGGTTATTAAAAGTGTGGAAAGACACCTTTAAACAATAGTTCTCCACAAGTCATGTTTGACTGTAACGCTGTAGGGATGTTGGGGGAGCCCCGTTTCTTGCTCGGGTGCGTGTGTGCACATTTGTGCCTGCGTGGCTCCTAGATGATCAGGTGTGACGGCTGGCCAACCATTGTCACGTCAGCCTGTTACCGTGACGATCGGAGGTGATCCATGTCCCCTCTTAGTGTCAGGCCGAGTGACAGCAGTCTCCTGGCAACCACCAGAGTGGACAGGATGGACAGTGTGTGTGTGTGTCTGAAGTGCGGGACCATAGTAGGGGTCGAGGGGTCACAGTCAGCAGACTGATCCTAAGGGACATGCTGCCATGGCCACTCAGCTGGCCCCGCAAAACAGACACACACGCGCACACACACACACACACACACACACACAGTCTAGCAGGCAAGTGTCTGTCTGTGAGACAGGAAGGAGAGGATGTGAGAGGAGTAGCCAGCCTGTCAGTCCATTTCCTGTGTCGGAGGAAGAGCATTAGATTTACGACATTGTCAAGGCCAATCACCCTCACCCAGTATCACCTGGGTGGAGGGGTGAGGGGGGGGAAAGGACCCTTTAACTTATCTTCCTCTGTTTCCAACTCTCTTTGAAGGTTTTCTCCTCTCCTCCCCCTGTCCATGCCAGCTCATTGATCTCTGTCAGTATTGAATGTCAGAGACACGTTCAAAGATGCTTTTTGCTTCCCATTAATAATTCACACTGGCTGAATCATCAATAATAATTCTCACAGAGCAATCATTCAGCTTTACCTCCACTCCGTCCCCCTCACTCATCCATCTGCCTCTCCCCCTCTGACTCACCCTCCCCACATCTCTCATCTTCCTGCCACGGGCCCATATAACATTCTCACTTTATTTTGTCCTACATTCGTCTTTTTGTTTTTCCTGTGTATACATCGTTACGTGTTCTCTGTCCATTTCCACGTCAATGGACCCATAAGCACCAACATTTGAAGTTGGTGTCTTAGAAAACATCGAACAGAATATACAGGAAGACACAATAAGGTTAAAGTTAAGACCATTTCACTACTTATATCCACATGTGTATTTGGTTTTGCCTGAATGATTTGTTTTATTGTCAGTTTTACAAATATTGTAAAACTGACCATACACCCGTAACAGATACATCTACTCCAGGTTTGTTTGCCTGTTAGAGGCCACAATGATAGGTGTTACATCTAATCCGTTGAGTATTGGAAGATGGAAAGCCGGTTCATGATGTTGCCTGACAGGATGATAATTTTCATTCAAAGGTATTCTTGGCGGCTTGGGTGAATAACGCCTAGTTGCAGAAAACAGAAAAGAAAGTGAAATCCAGATGTAATTGGGGTATGGAATGACCTTGTGAAGTCCAGCCAAATGCCAAGGTATTTTTAGGTATCAACCTAATGTAACTCAGACCCATATCGGGTGAGGATGGTTGTTGGAAAAGAAAATTGTAGTAGGTACATTTAGTGTTTTTTTTGTGAGGTAGTAGGTGGAGGCAAAAGAAGACATGTTAGATTCATTAAACTTATGTTGTAAAGTGTTTATCTAGTTGTTAAGTGGGCGATCAGTTGTATAAAAGATAATGTC